>CM037793.1:45777490-45827490 GCA_021229015.1 Solen grandis | reverse complement strand
ATGAATATTTGGAACTTTTTTTTTTTAAATTAAATACATGTGCAAGATATGGGCGGACTTTTATTAAAATTCACAGAATGTGTTCTATTTGTGCTATTTTATATAGAAATAGAGGAGATAGAAAGTTGCAATTTGGACAGATTATCTATTATGTCATCTTCTATATATATACTATATAAAGCAGATGTTGCAGAAAGTCCTATCATTCGTTTAAACGAATGACATCTAGTTATTCTTTTTTTCTTCCTAACTAAACGCTTATTTTTCTATGTTGCAATACTCCTAGGACGATGAAATTTTTATGACTTATTAGTCACGTGAGGAAATTTTGATTTCTATGATTTTCATATGCCTATGACGTCATATAACGTCACATTTGAAATATGCTACAAAAGTTTGTACGCGGTCTACAGCCATTGTTTGTGAACCGATTTGCATCAAATTTTTACAGATTGTGTATATTAAGTTCTAGTTGTGCATCCCGGTGTCCGTTTTTCAAAATTCGAAAAGTCCATATTGAACCAATTTTTAAAATCTGTCCTTTTTAAGATAGAAAGTTGATATTTAGTCAGTATATAGGTCTCTAGAAGTTTTAAACATTTTGTGAAAATAAATGTCATATGACGTCACGTGACGTCATTATATGATAATGTATTTCTAATATTAACAAGAATATTTCTATATGTTGAAATTGTCGAAAGGCAATGAAAATTTAAAGACACATGCTTCAAACGGCTAAAATTTTGATTTCTATGATATTCATATGCCTATGACGTCATATGACGTCACACTGGAAATATGCAACAAAAGTTTGTACGCTGTCTACAGCCACTGTTTATGAACCGATTTTCATCAAATTTTCACAGAATGTGTATATTAAGTTCTAGTTGTGCATTCCGGTGTCCGTTTTTCAAAATTCGAAAAGTCCAAGGTGCTATAGCGATTCCAAGATTCGAACCAAGATCGTAAATTTTCAAATTCTTATAAAATCGGTCCTATTTGAGATAAAAAGATGATATTGGGTCAGTATATAGGTCTCTGGGAGTTTTAAAGATTTTGTGAAAATAAATGTCATATGACGTCACGTGACGTCATTATATGATAATGAATTTCTAATACTAACAAGATTATTTCTATATCTTGAAATTTATGAAGGGCAATGAAAAATTAATGCCGCATGCTTCAGATGCTGAAATTTCGATTTCCATGATTTTCAGAAGCCTATGACGTCAAATGACGTCACATTTGAAATTGACTACGAAAGTTTGTACACGGTCCAGAGCCATTATTAATGGGCCGATTTTCATCAAATTTTCACAGAATGTGTATATTACGTTCTTATTGTGTATACCGGTGTCCGGTTTTTCAAAATTCGAAAAGTCCAAGCATATATGGCGGATCCAAGATTCGAACCAATGACGTCAATATTTAAATGCTTATAAAAACTGTCCTATTTGAGATAGAAAGTTGAAATTTTGTCAGTTAGTAGGTCTCTGGGTGTCTTAACAATTATGTGAAAATAAACGTCATATGACGTCACGTGACGTCATTTGTTTATTATTATTATTCTTTTCTTCTTCCTAACTAAACGCTTATTTTAATATGTTGCAATAGTCCTAGGACGATGAAATTTTTATGGGTTATTAGGCACGTGAGGAAATTTTGATTTCACCCCTACTGCATATATGTAGCCATATCTCAATAAATATCGATTTTTGTAAATATATGTATGAATAAGAATTATAGCTGAATAATTGACTTTAAAGAATTTATTTTTAAAATTTACGCAATACAAAGTTATAAGCAAAAACACTAAATGAAATGAAGCTAATTTTGCTGATAATATGCTGTTTTCTTGAGGTTTAACAGTCAATATCTCAGAAACGACTGAAGATAAGTCTACACATTATGCGTATAAAATGTAGCATGTTTTAAGAGCTTTCTAACGGTACCAAGTTTATTGAAATTGGACTTCATATAAGAAAGTTACATGGAAAATAAGATATTTCATAATCATGCATCATAAAAATATGGAAAAGGTCACGCGCAGGGGTCACCAAGCTTAAATACTTGCGCAACGACTTAAAAAAAAAAAAAAAAAAAAAAAAATATATCAAATTGCAATTGATGGGCTATATCTTGATTTTGTTTTTTGTTTTTGTCTGTCGAATGTTGACTGGACTGTTTCCAAAATAAGCATTGAAGTTAATACATGTACAACGGCACAAGACAAAAATCCGTATTTGCAACACTATGTAGGTAGCGAGCAGTTTGCAAGCCTTGAAAAATTCACACCACATTTTAGACCATCTAAAAACTGCGGCAAAACTACGGAAGCCCAAACACGCCAAAATCGCTAAATACGTTTAACTACGTTACAGGTGTCGAAAGGATATAGCACTATACAAGTATTCAATACTTCTTCCTACTGAGGCTAAAATTAAACAAGGTTACAAGTGAGCTGGAGTGATGAAATTCTATGTGTGATGAAAGTTAGAAACTTACATTTGAACACTGTTTCATTTTTCTTTCATGTCATATGACATAGTATAAATTTTGTATGTAAACTACATGTGCAAGATATGGGCGGACTTTTATTAAAATTCACAGAATGTGTTCTATTTGTGCCATTTTATATAGAAATAGAGGAGATAGAAAGTTGCAATTTGGACAGATTATCTATTATGTCATCTTCTATATATACTATATAAAGCAGATGTTGCAGAAAGTCCTATCATTCGTTTAAACGAATGACATCTAGTTCTTCTTCTTCTTCTTATTCTTTTTTTCTTCCTCTTATATTTGTGTTAATTTCGAGGTGTTGCCATTGACTCAGAACAATGAAAATTTTATGGCATATATTTCAAACCATGAGCTTTCGGATGCAATGAATTTCATATTCATATGACGTCATATAACGTCAGACTTGACGTCACGTGAAAAAGTTTGTACGCGGTCTACAGCCATTATTTCTGGACCGATTTCCATCAAAATTTCACAGATTGTGTATGTTAGGCTCTAGTTGTGCATCCCGGTGTCCGTTTTTCAAAATTCGAAAAGTCCATGGTTCTATAGCGAATCCAAGATTCGAACCAAGGTCGTAAATTTTTAAATGCTCATAAAATCGGTCCTATTTGAGATAGAAAAGTGATATTTGGTCAGTATATAGGTCTCTGGGAGTCTTAAAAATTTTGTAAAAATAAACGTCATATGACTTCACGTGACGTCATTATATGATAATGTATTTCTAATATTAACAAGGGTATTTCTATATGTTGAAATTGTCGAAGGGCAATGAAAATTTAATGACACATGAATCAGACGCTGAAATTTCGATTTCAATGATTTTCAGAAGCCTATGACGTCATATGACGTCACATTTGAAATTGACTACGAAAGTTTGTACACGGTCCCGAGCCATTATTAATGGGCCGATTTTTATCAAATTTTCACAGAATGTGTATATTACGTTCTAATTGTGTATACCGGTGTCCTTTTTTCAAAATTCGAAAAGTCCAAGCATCTATGGCGGATCCAAGATTCGAACCAAGGACGTCAATTTTTAAATGCTTATAAAAACTGTCCTATTTGAGATAGAAAGGTGAAATTTTGTCAGTTAGTAGGTCTCTGGGTGTCTAACAATTATGTGAAAATAAACGTCATATGACGTCACGTGACGTCATTTTTTTATTATTATTATTCTTTTCTTCTTCCTAACTAAACGCTTATTTTAATATGTTGCAATAGTCCTAGGACGATGAAATTGTTATGGGTTATTAGTCACGTGAGGAAATTTTGATTTCAATGATTATTAGCAGCCTATGATGTCACATGACGTCACAGCTAAAAATAGTGAAAAATGGTGTTCGCGCTCTACAGCCGTCATTTATGGTCGGATTGTCTTCAAATTTTCACAGATGGTACATCTTGAAACTAAGGTGTGCATATCCTGTCAGCTAACCGAAATTCCGAAAGACTGAAGTTCTGTGGCTGAAATAAGATTCAAACATAGGACCGAAAATTTCATTTTAGGATTAAAGAGCTTCAGGATGAGATAGAAAGTTGAAACTTACACAGTTTGCAGTTCTGCAGAATTTCTACATATATTTTGAGTCGTGACGTCATGTGACGTTATGTTACGTCATAAGCATACTTCTTAATTTTTATTTTAGGGCAATGATTTCGACATGATGCCAGTTGTTCAGAATAATGAATATTTCAGAGTTATGACAGTAAAGTATGCGCTTTTGAACAAAAGCATCTTCAGCACCCTATGACGTCATATGACGTCAGAGCTAAAAATAGTAAAAAAATGGTGTTCACGCTCTACAGCCGCCATTTATGGTCGGATTGTCTTCAGATTTTCACAGATGGTACATCTTGAAACTAAGGTGTGCATATCCTGTCTGCTAACCGAAATTCCGAAAGACCGAAGTTCTGTGGCTGAAATAAGATTCGAACATAGGACCGAAAATTTCATTTTAGGATTATAGAGCTTCTGGATGAGATAGAAAGTTGAAACTTACACAGTTTGCAGTTCTGCAGAATTCCTACATATATTTTGAGTCGTGACGTCATGTGACGTCATAAGCATACTTCTTAATTTTCATTTTATGGCAATGACTTCAAGATGATGCCAGTTGTTCAGAATACTGAAAATTTCAGAGTTATGACAGTAAAGTACGCGATTTTGATCAATAACATCTTTAGCACCCTATTACGTCATGTGACGTATGAGCTAAAAATAGTGAAAAATGGTGTTCACGCTCTACAGCCGCCATTTATGGTCGAATTTTCTTCAAATTTTCACAGATGGTACATCTGGAAACTAAGATGTGCATATCCTTTCAGCTGACTGAAATTCCGAAAAACCGAAGTTCTGTGGCTGAAATAAGATTCGAACATAGGATCGAAAATTTCATTTTAGGATTAAATAGCTTCAGATTGAGATAGAAAGTTGAAACTTACACAGTTAGCAGTTAATTCCTACAAATATCCTGAGTCGTGACGTCATATAAGCATACTTCTTAATTTTCATTTTAGAGCAATGATTTTGACATGATGCCAGTTGTTCAGAATAATGAAAATTTCAGAGTTATGAAAGTAAAGTATACGCTTTTGAACAAAAGAATTTTCAGTCCCCTATGACGTCATGTGACGTCAGAGCTAAAAATAGTGAAACACTTAGTTCTTATCATTTGCACTTATTTCGGAATATAATATCAGTTGGTTAGCATGAACATGAAATACTACCAGAGGTGGGTCATTACATAAAACTTCTATCTCCTGCTTTTTGCATTAACACAGCTTGCAGAAAGTCCTATCATTCGTTTTCACGAATGACATCTAGTTAGGACTTTCTGCCTACAGGCAGAAAGTCATATTGGGTTTGTACTGTTTTTTTTTATTAGGACTTTCTGCCTACAGGCAGAAAGTCATATTGGATTTGTACTGTTTTTTTATTCTTCTTCTTCTTCTTCTTCTTCTTCTTTTCTTTATTTCTTCCTCTTATATTTGTGTTAATTTCGAGGTGTTGCCATTGACTCAGAACAATGAAAATTTTATGGCATATATTTCAAACCATGAGCTTTCGGATGCAATGAATTTCATATTCATATGACGTCAAATAACGTCAGATTTGACGTCAGGTGAAAAAGTTTGTACGCGGTCTACAGCCATTATTGCTGGACCGATTTTCATCAAAATTTCACAGAATGTGTATGTTAGGCTCTAGTTGTGCATCCCGGTGTCCGTTTTACCAAATTCATAAAGGCAAAAGTTTTATGGCGAATCCAAGATTCGAACTAACGACGTCAAATTTCAATTGCGTATAAAATCGCTTCCAATAGAGCTAGGAAGCTGATATTTGGACTGAATATTAATCTCTAGGTCTTCTTTATATTCTAAAAAGATGAACGTCATAATGCAAATAAAACTTTCGTATTAAAACTTAACGGTTTTTAAGCCCTGTAGGCTTCATTTTTTGTATGATTTGCTTGAAATTTTGTCTGAAGATGCAGAATTAGATTCTATGGAGCCATGTCACTTTCGTTTCCGGCAAATCCCAAAGGTCAAGGTCATATATCAATTATCGGCTTTTTCTTCGGCCTTAAATATCTCAAAAACGGTAAATATTCTATCGAGACACTATGCGTATAATTTGTAGTGCTTAGAAAGACCTTTCAGATGATATTTAGTTTTTGATGATCGGGGTTGAATTGGTTGAGTTATGGCGGAAAAATTAAAATTTGGTAACCCCCAGTGTGTTTAACAGTTTATATCTCGAAAACCTTTGATTTTTTAAAATATGATGATGAATATTATTTGTAGAGCAATGTTTGGCCGTTCTTTTATTGCCTAAACTTTAATGATTGGCCAAAGATTGATGGAGTAATGGGGAAAAAACGAAATTCGTGTATGTAGCTTTGGTGAATTTTTCATTTTTCAGGTGGTTTAAGAGCTTGTATCTCAAAAAATATTAGTAATATTCCTAAACATAAAGCGTGTGAAATGTAGAGAATTTTCAGACGATTATTTTGGTACCTTAAGTTTTGAAATTGAACAAAGTATAAGGAAGTTACATCAAAAATAAGAATTTAAACATGTAGAATTTCAGCGATTCTGCCGTGTTGTCAATCTTTTACGGCTAATATCTCAAAGCCCATTAGAAAAAAGTCCACACCTTAAGCAAGTGAGATGTAGAGAATTTTAAGACGATTATTTTGGTACCTAGAGTTTTAAAATTGATTAAAGTATAAGGAAGTTACATCAAAAATACGAATATAAACCCAAGTGTAAGAATTTTCGAGAAATATCCTACTTTCGCTTTCACGTTAAATTGAAGCATTTTCGGAAAATATGTAAGTTTACAGCTATGTATTAGTCATATAAATTGCAAAAAAACTTTTAACTTATATCATATTGATATTACTAGCTAAACAAGCGTACCTTTTCCGGTGGCCGAGTGGTTAGAGCGTCCGCCTCGGGAGCGGAAGGTCGTGGGTTCGATTCCTGACCCGACATACCAAAGTCGTAAAAAATGGAACTGTTATAGCTCCCTTGCTTGGCGCTCAGCATATAAGGGTATTTGCAGGACTGGTTAGCGCAGTATCAGGATGATGTGACTGGGTGTGGTATCATGCCATATGTCTACGGCGTGATACTGCAGTGTGGTAGTCCTATACCCGCATGAAGTAGACATCGTGACTGGCTGAATTACTGTCGGTGGGACGTTAAACCCAACAAACAAACTGATATCATATATGGCAGTGTTTACTACACCGATCACTACACACGAGGTGTGCACACTGGCGCATGTTGACGTCTTTTGTAAACGTTTATTAAAGTTGCTTATATAACCATGTTTATAGATAAACATTTACATAAGAATGAGGAGTTTCGGAAATATTTTTTTGCAAAGGGACTCCTAAGGAAAGAAAAAGATGCTAAATTAAATACTAATATATACAAGTTTAGTTTATTAGGTTTAACGTCCCACCGACAGTATTTAAGTCTTTTTGAGACAATGTCTACTTGAGACAAATGTAGTGTTGTCACACTGCACAGTATCACGTCGTAGACAGTTGGCATGATACCACACCCAGTCATATTAACCGGACACCGGGCCATCAGTCCTGGAACTACCCTTATTAAGCTGAGCGCTAACCAAGGGAGCTATACCAGTACCTATATTTACGAATTTGGTAAATACAAGAATTGAAATAATTGATATAACGTTTTTAAACAACTTACAGATCATGTGTTATCTCGTTTGATTTGGTATTTCCGGGGTATTCCTAGCCTTGGTATCATCCGCTGACACCGACTTTTTTAAATGATTATTTTTTACATATTTCGTTCTTTCCTTAATGTCAATCAGTTGATATTTTCTGATTTCTCAACTAATTAAAACAAGATAAATAAATAAAAAAAACAGCCATCACATAAATTGATTGAAATCTGAAAAAGAAATGAGCCGACGGTCAAAAAATGCGCGAAATTTATGTGTTACATCCATATTTGGAAAGCACGTGCACGTGCGTGAATACTTTAACAACACGCTGACGTAACAATTATATGGTACCATCTTCTAATATAGCAGCATAACGTAGTAATAGGGCGGGGCAAACTCTAAGTTGGTCAGTGTTAATTAAGTATAGGTTAGTGTTTTTTTTAGTAAGCATTAATGAAATTAAATCGGTGTGGCGCGGCAAAGCCGCGCGACCGATTTAATGGACTTAATGCTTACTAAATAACATTAACCTACTTAGTGTTTGGAATTATATTTTGAAATTTAACGCAGTCGCACATTCCAAATATAGTATTGATTTTTGAGACTCCGCCCAATCAACCTGTTCCCGGCGTGAATTACATCACGTGACATGTAACATGTTATGTCAAAGGTCAATGCGTCGCTCTAGCTGTGTATATCTACGCTCCAAATGAGCATTGAACCGGAAGCCGACTTTGATCTCTTCGGCAAAAAAGTGGTGATTGAAATTTGAATAAAAGATACTGTTTAGAAAGGTTCATATATCTGCACCTCTATATATTGTGTTTTGGACATTATTATTTTTTTATTTATTTAAGTAACCCTTGTTTGTTAGTGTTTTTTTTTCTTCTCTTCTCATTATTTATATACATTTTTCAATTTGAATTTATTTAATCGGATATTTACTTAATCGCTTTGTTTAGTAATTAGTTATATATTGCCCATTCTGTGTTAACATGTGTAGACATTGAAATTACACAAGTGTCTTTAAAGCGATGACCGATACTAATGTTGTTAGAACTTGTGGTCAAACCCTCTTACTTATTTTTTTAAATCTTCAATGTTGTATCACCATTACTTAGGCAATAATACATGTTTAAACTAAACTAAGCGGAAGGACAGAGTTCTTTTGTTATTTTGGATTAATCAGAATGCTGGTGAGTAAATGTTTGTTCTCTATGGTTGCTGTGTATTATTTTTTGTCGATGTTCATGCGTTCACATCAAAAATCCCTGTAACACGTTACACATGCGTGCTGTAAGGGACATTGGCATCCAAACTTACCCTCATTAGATAGATCTATTCAAGAGAAATAATTCTGTACATTTTAAACATGGAGTCACCCGACTACTTTTTGACCTATTTAAGGCCAAATGACATGCGTATGAATTTAGTGCACCGGTCGGCCATTTCATGCCAATTTTCTCAAAAATCCCCCCCCCCCCCCCCCCCTCGGTAATGCTAAACTATTAAGATTGTTGTGCAATAAGGCCTCCAAATTGGGCATGTTATGACTATTTTAACTGTTCTATAGAATTCAATCCTTATTACATGTCTTTCAGTCAAAATCTCACCTTAATTCAGCATTAAATAGGGTCACTTTTTTCTGTGTAGGAACATCCGGTAACCAAGGGCAGGTAATTGTGGTCTTAGTCTATTTTGGTGAACACATAAAGCTCCGCTTCTCGACACATCTTGACGCACATGCGCAGTGAAGGTGTTTGAAGCAGGTTTTAAATTGATCAGTTGATTTAGCGGAATAGTGTTTAGTGACAAGTTAATGCCGATTAAATGAATTAAATGGAGACAAAATTTTGAAAAAAATGGAATGATTTCATTGGACAAAATATAATCTTAAACACTAAGAGAGAATTAAGCAGTTAAGAAGCCGTCACTCGCTACGCTCATTCTGGCTTCTTAACTGTTAAATTCTCTCTTAATAAACACTATAACGAATACAGTCGTCTCCATCGTATGTACAAGCATTATTGAAATTTAACTCACGAGGCTACACGCGTCGACGAATCTATTTCATAGTAGCATTTACGGTTTTATTCCCGCGACTGTACACGAAATTAAAAAAAAAAGAATTTTGATATGCAGAATTAATATGTTTAAGTTTAATTGCTTATATTTTGAAAACCTATAAAACTAGACCCAAATTCAGTTGAATTGTAGGGATTTTCAGGACATTTATTTTGGTACCTAGAATGCTAAACTTGGAATCTCTCAGCCCCTCACCGCTGTGGGTTCGAATTCCGGTAGGGACTTCGGATTTTTCATGTGAGGAAGCCTTCCAGCTGGCTTGCGGTAGGTCGGTGGTTATATCCGCGTATCTCTGTGTACTCGGGGTCTTCCTCCACCTGTAATTAGCTGGACGTCGCTATATGTTTGAAATACTATCGCAGTGACGGTAAACCCCATTACAACAACAACAACAACAATTAAAATTGGTCAAGTTATAAGAAAGCGATATCAAAATAAAGATTTATTTATTTTCGACATATGGCTTACTTCACAAAGTTCATGCATGAGAAGTCCATACGAAAAAAAAGTAAAAGGTAGGAAATATAATATATATTCTTTCTAACGGAATTAATCTTAACATTTCAAAATGTTGCAGAAAGTCCTATCATTCGTATCAACGAATGAAATCTAGTTAGGACTTTCTGCCTAAAGCAGAAAGTCCTATTGGGTTTGTTCTGTTTATTATTATTATTATTATTATTATTATTATTATTCTTTTCTTCCTCAAGGATTTTCATATGTTGCAATCGTCCTAGGAGAATGAAATTTCGATGGCATATTATTCATATGCGTAATTAAATAATTCTATAATTTCCATATGCCTATGACGTCATTATGACGTCACAATTGGCAAATTGCTACAAAAGTTTGTACGCGGTCCAGAGCGATAATTAATAAACCGATTTTTATCAAATTTTCACACAATGTGTATATTACGTTCTAGTTGTGCATCTCGGTGTCCGTTTTTCAAAATTCGAAAAGCACAAGGTTCTATGGCGAATGCAAGATTCAAACCAAGGACGTCAAATTGATAAATGCTCATAAAATCGTCCTAAATGAGACAGAAGGTTGATATTTTGTCAGTATATAGATCTCCGATAGATTTAAATATTTTGTGAAAATAGACGTCTTGTGACGTCATATGACGTCATCAAATTCCTAATTTTTAAACACATAATTATATATGTTAATATAGTCCAAGGGACAATGAAATTTTGATGTCTTATTCTCCAAGAGAAGTTATTTTGATTTCTATGATTTTCATATAGCTATGACGTCATATGACGTCACACGTGAAATAAGCTACAAAAGTTTGTACGCGGTCCAGACCCATTATTAATGAACCGATTTTCATCAAATTTTCACAGAATGTGTATATTAAGTTTTAGTTGTGCATCCGGTGTCCGTTTTCTCAAAATTCGAAAAGTCCAAGGTTCTATAGCGAATCCAAGATTCGAACCAAGGTCGTAAATTTTCAAATTCTTATAAAATCGGTCCTATTTGAGATAGAAAGATGATATTGGGTCAGTATATAGGTCTCTGGGAGTCTTAAATATTTGTGAAAATAAATGTCATATGACGTCACGTGACGTCATTATATGATAATGAATTTCTAATTCTAACAAGATTATTTCTATATGTTGAAATTTTTGAAGGGCAATGCAAATTTAATGCTGTATGCTTACGATGCTGAAAATTCGATTTCAATGATTTTCAGAAGCCTATGACGTCATATGACGTCACATTTGAACATGACTACAAAAGTTTGTACACGGTCCAGAGCCATTATTAATATGCCGATTTTCATCAAATTTTCACAGAATGTGTATATTACGTTTTTATTGTGTATACCGGTGTCCGTTTTTCAAAATTCGAAAAGTCCAAGCATCTATGGCGGGTCCAAGATTCGAACCAAGGTTGTCAATTTTTAAATGCTTATAAAAACTGTCCTATTTGAGATAGAACGTTGAAATTTTGTCAGTTAGTAGGTCTCTGGGTGTCTTAACAATTATGTGAAAAATAAATGTCATATGACGTCACGTGACGTCATTTTATTATTATTATTATTCTTTTCTTCTTCCTAACTAAACGTTTATTTTAATATGTTGCAATAGTCCTAGGACGATGACATTTTTATGGGTTATTAGGCACGTGTGGAAATTTTGATTTCAATTATTGTCAGCACCTATGACGTCACATGACGTCACAACTAAAAACAGTGAAAAATGGTGTTCGCGCTCTACTGCTGCCATTTATGATCAGATTTTCTTCAAATTTTTACAGATGGTACATCTTGAAACTAAGGTGTGAATATTTTGTCAGCTAACCATAATTCCGAAAAACCGAAGTATTGTGGCTGAAGTAAGATTCGAACATAGGACCCAAAATTTTATTTTAGGGTTAAAGAATTTCGGAATGAGATAGAAAGTTGAAACTTACACAGTTTGCAGTTCTGCATAATTTCTTAATATATTTTGAATGGTGACGTCATATGACGTCATAAACATACTACTACTACTTATTTTTTTTTCTTCGTAACTAAAGGCTTATTTTACGCGGAATATAATGTCAGTTGTTCAGCATGAACATGAAATACTACCAGAGGTGAGTCATTACATGAAACTTCTATATCCTGCTTTTTGCATTAACGCAGGTTGCAGAAAGTCCTATCATTCGTTTAGACGAATGACATCTAGTTATTATTATTATTATTCTTTTCTTCCTCACGGATTTTCATATGTTAACCGGAATTAAATTTATGGCATATTATTCATATGCGTAATTAAAAAATTCTATAATTTTCATATGCCTATGACGTCATATGACGTCACACTTGGCAATTTGCTACAAAAGTTTATACGCGGTCCAGAGCGATAATTAATGAACCGATTTTTATCAAATTTTCACAGAATGTGTATATTAAGTTCTAGTTGTGCATCTCGTTGTCCGTTTTTCAAAATTCGAAAAGCACAAGGTTCTATGGCGAATGCAAGATTCAAACCAAGGACGTCAAATTGATAAATGCTCATAAAATCATCCCTAAATGAGACAGAAGGTTGATATTTTGTCAGTATATAGATCTCCGATAGATTTAAATATTTTGTGAAAATGGACGTCTTGTGACGTCATATGACGTCATCAAATTTCTAATATTTAAACACATAATTATATATGTTAATATGGTCCAAGGACAATGAAATTTTGATGTCATATTCTCCAAGAAAGGTTATTTTCATTTCTATGATTTTCATATCTCTATGACGTCATATGACGTCACACTTGAAATAAGCTACACAAGTTTGTACGCGGTCCAGAGCCATTATTAATGAACCGATTTTCATCAAATTTTCACAGAATGTGTATATTAAGTTCTAGTTGTGCATCCCGGTGTCCGTTTTTCAAAATTCGAAAAGTCCAAGGTTCTATAGCGATTCCAAGATTCGAACCAAGGTCGTAAATTTTCAAATTCTTATAAAATCGGTCCTATTTGAGATAGAAAGATGATATTGGGTCAGTATATAGGTCTCTGGGAGTCTTAAACATTTTGTGAAAATAAATGTCATATGACGTTACGTGACGTCATTATATGATAATGAATTTCTAATTCTAACAAGATTATTTCTATATATTGAAATTTTCGAAGGGCAATGAAAATTTAATGCCGCATGTTTGGGATTCTGAAATTTCGATTTCAATGATTTTCAGAAGTCTATGACGTCATATGACGTCACATTTCAAATTGACTAAGAAAGATTGTACACGGTCCAGAGCCATTATTATTTGGCCGATTTTTATCAAATTTTCACAGAATGTGTATATTAAGTTCTTATTGTGTATACCGGTGTCCGTTTTTCAAATTTCGAAAAGTCCATGGTTCTATAGCGAATTCAAGATTCGAACCAAGGTCGTAAATTTTTAAATGCTTATAAAATCGGTCCTATTTGAGATAGAAAAATGATAATTGGTCAGTATATAGGTCTCTGGGAGTCTTAAACATTTGTGAAAATAAATGTCATATGACGTCACGTGACGTCTATAAATGAAGATGTATTTCTAATATTAACAAGAGTATTTCTATATGTTGAAATTATCGAAGGACAATGAAAATTTAATGACAAATGATTCAGACGCTGATATTTTGATTTCAATGATTTTCAGAAGCCTATGACGTCATATGACGTCACATTTGAAATTGACTACAAAAGTTTGTACACGGTCCAGAGCCATTATTAATGGGCCGATTTTCATCAAATGTTCACAGAATGTGTATATAACGTTCTTATTGTGTATACCGGTGTCCGTTTTTCAAAATTCGAAATGTCCAAGCATATATGGCGGATCCAAGTTTCGAACCAAGGACGTCAATTTTTAAATGCTTATAAAAACTGTCCTATTTGAGATAGAAAGTTGAAATTTTGTCAGTTAGTAGGTCTTTGGGTGTCTTAACAATTATGTGAAAATAAACGTCATATGACGTCACGTGACGTCATTTGTTTCTTACTATTATTCTTTTTTTCTTCCTAACTAAACGCTTATTTTAATATGTTGCAATAGTCCTAGGACGGTGAAATTTTTATGGGTTATTAGGCACGTGAGGAAATTTTGATTTCACCCCTACTGCATATATGTAGCCATATCTCAATAAATATCGATTTTTGTAAATATATGTATGAATAAGAATTAGAGCTGAATAATTGACGTTTCCAAAAATATTTAGTTTATTAAAATTGGTTTACGCAATACAAAGTTATAAGCAAACAAACTAAATGAAATGAAGCTAATTTTGCTGATAATATGCTATTTTCTTGAGGTTTAACAGTCAATATCTCAGAAACGACTGAAGATAAGTTTATACATTATGTATATAAAATGTAGCATGTTTTAAGAGCTTTCTACCGGTACCAAGTTTATTGAAATTGGACTTCATATAAGAAAGTTACATGGAAAATAAGATATTTCATAATCATGCATCATAAAAATATGGAAAAGGTCACGCGCAGGGGTCACCAAGCTTAAATACTTGCGCAACGACTTAAAAAAAAAAAAAAAAAATATCAAATTGCAATTGATGGGCTATATCTTGATTTTGTTTTGGTTTTTTTTTTGTCGAATGTTGACTGTTTCCAAAATAAGCATTGAAGTTAATACATGTACAACGGCACAAGACAAAAATCCGTATTTGCAACACTATGTAGCTAGCGAGCAGTTTGCAAGCCTTGAAAAATTCACACGCAGCCCCACATTTTAGACCATCTAAAAACTGCATTGTTATGCTAACGATATTCATATTGCATCAGTTTGTAGGCTGGGATGTTACCTTTTAAAATATCACCATAGTTCGAAATTCCAGGAATTTATGGCAAAACTACGGAAGCCCAAACACGCCAAAATCGCTAAATACGTTTAACTACGTTACAGGTGTCGAAAGGATATAGCACTATACAAATATTCAATGCTTCTTCCTACTGAGGCTAAAACTAAACAAGGTTACAACTGAGCTGGAGTGATGAAATTCTATGTGTGATGAAAGTTAGAAACTTACATTTGAACACTGTTTCATTTTTCTTTCATGTCATATGACATAGTATAAATTTTGTATGTAAACTACATGTGCAAGATATGGGCGGACTTTTATTAAAATTCACAGAATGGTTTCTATTTGTGCTATTTTATATAGAAATAGAGGAGATAGAAAGTTGCAATTTGGACAGATTATCTATTATGTCATCTTCTATATATACTATATAAAGCAGATGTTGCAGAAAGTCCTATCATTCGTTTAAACGAATGACATCTAGTTCTTCTTCTTATTATTATCATTATTCTTTTTTTCTTCCTCTTATATTTGTGTTAATTTCGAGGTGTTGCCATTGACTCAGAACAATGAATATTTTATGGCATATATTTCAAACCATGAGCTTTCGGATGCAATGAATTTATATTCATACGACGTCATATAACGTCAGATTTGACGTCAGGTGAAAAAGTTTGTACGCGGTCTACAGCCTTTCTTTCTGGACCGATTTTCATCAAAATTTAACAGAATGTGTATGTTAGGCTCTAGTTGTGCATCCCTGTGTTCGTTTTTCAAAATTCGAAAAGTCCATGGTTCTATAGCGAATCCAAGATTCGAACCAAGGTCGTACATTTTTAAATGCTTATAAAATCTGTCCTATTTAAGATAGAAAGTTGATATTTAGTCAGTGTATAGGTCTCTAGAAGTTTTAAACATTTTGTGAAAATAAATGTCATATGACGTCACGTGACGTCATTATATGATAATGTATTTCTAATATTAACAAGAATATTTCTATATGTTGCAATTGTCGAAGGGCAATGAATATTTAAGGACAAATGCTTCAAAGGCTGAAATTTTGATTTCTATGATTTTCATATGCCTATGGCGTCATATGACGTCACACTTGAAATATGCAACAAAAGTTTGTACGCGGTCTACAGCCATTGTTTATGAACCGATTTTCATCAAATTTTCACAGAATGTGTATATTAAGTTCTAGTTGTGCATCTCGGTGTCCGTTTTTCAAAATTCGAAAAGTCCATGGTTCTATAGCGAATCCAAGATTCGAACCAAGGTCGTAAATTTTTAAATGCTTATAAAATCTGTCCTATTTAAGATAGAAAGTTGATATTTAGTCAGTGTATAGGTCTCTGGGAGTCTTAAACATTTTGTGAAAATAAACGTCAAATGACGTCACTTGACGTCATTATATGATAATGTATTTCTAATATTAATAAGAGTATTTCTATATGTTGAAATTGTCGAAGGGCAATGAAAATTTAATGACAAATGATTCAGACGCTGAAATTTTGATTTCAATGATTTTCAGAAGCCTATGACGTCATATGACGTCATATTTGAAATTGACTACGAAAGTGTGTACACGGTCCAGAGCCATTATTAATGGGCCGATTTTTTTTAAATTTTCACAGAATGTGTATATTACGTTCTTATTATGTATACCGGTGTCCGTTTTTCAAAATTCGAAAAGTCCAAGCATCTATGGCGGATCCAAGATTCGAACCAAGGACGTCAATTTTTAAATGCTTATAAAAACTGTCCTATTTGAGATAGAAAGTTGAAATTTTGTCAGTTAGTAGGTCTCTGGGTGTCTAACAATTATGTGAAAATAAACGTCATATGACGTCACGTGACGTCATTTTTTTATTATTATTATTCTTTTCTTCTTCCTAACTAAACTCTTATTTTAATATGTTGCAATAGTCCTAGGACGATGAAATGTTTATGGGTTATTAGTCACGTGAGGAAATATTGATTTCAATGATTGTCAGCAGCCTATGACGTCACATGACGTCACAGCTAAAAATAGTGAAAAATGGTGTTTGCGCTCTACAGACGTCATTTACAGTCGGATTTTCTTCAAATTTTTACAGATGGTACATCTTGAAACTAAGGTGTGCATATCCTGTCAGCTAACCGAATTTCCGAAAGACCGAAGTTCTGTGGCTGAAATAAGATTCGAACATATGACCGAAAATTTCATTTTAGCATTACAGAGCTTCAGGATGAGATAGAAAGTTGAAACTTACACAGTTTGCAGTTCTGCAGAATTTCTACATATATTTTGATTCCTGACGTCATATGACGTCATGTGACGTCATAAGCATACTTCTTAATTTTTATTTTAGGGCAATGATTTCGACATGATGCCAGTTGTTCAGAATAATGAAAATTTCAGAGTTATGACAGTAAAGTATGCGCTTTTGAACAAAAGCATCTTCAGCACCCTATGTCGTCATATGACGTCAGAGCTAAAAATAGTGATAAATGGTGTTCACGCTCTACAGCCGCCATTTATGGTCGGATTTTCTTCAAATTTTCACAGATGGTACATCTTGAAACTAAGCTGTGCATATCCTGTCAGCTAACCGAATTTCTGAAAGACCGAGGTTCTGTGGCTGAAATAAGATTCGAACATAGGACCGAAAATTTCATTTTAGCATTACAGAGCTTCAGGATGAGATAGAAAGTTGAAACTTACACAGTTTGCAGTTCTGCAGAATTTCTACATATATTTTGATCCCTGACGTCATATGACGTCATGTGACGTCATAAGCATACTTCTTAATTTATATTTTAGGGCAATGATTTGGACATGATGCCAGTTGTTCAGAATAATGAAAATTTCAGAGTTATTGCAGTAACGTATGCGCTTTTGAGCAACAGCATTTTCAGCACCCTATGACGTCACGTGACGTCAGAGCTAAAAATAGTGAAAAATGGTGTTCGCGCTCTACAGCCGCCATTTATGATCAGATTTTCTTCAAATTTTTACAGATGGTACATCTTGAAACTAAGGTGTGAATATTTTGTCAGCTAACCTTAATTCCGAAAAACCGAAGTATTGTGGCTGAAATAAGATTCGAACATAGGACCAAAAATTTCATTTTAGGGTTAAAGAACTTCGGGATAAGATAGAAAGTTGAAACTTACACAGTTTGCAGTTCTGCATAATTTCTACATATATTTTGAGTCCTGACGTCATAAACATGCTACTACTACTGCTATTTATTTATTTTTCTTCGTAACTTAACGCTTATTTTTCGCGGAATATAATGTCAATTGTTCAGCATGAACATGAAATGCTACAAGAGGTGAGTCTTTACATGAAACTTCTATTTGCATTAACACAGGTTGCAGAAAGTCCTATCATTCGTTTTGACGAATGACATCTAGTTATTATTCTTTTTTCTTCCTCTTGTATTTGTGTTAATTTCTAGGTGTTGCTATTGACTCAGAACAATGAAAATTTTATGGCATATATTTCAAACCATGATCTTTCGGATGCAATGATTTTCATATTCATATGACGTCATATAACGTCAGATTTGACGTCGGGTGAAAAAGTTTGTACGCGGTCTCCAGCCATTATTTCTGGACCGATTTTCATCAAATTTTCACAGAATGTGTATGTTAGGCTTTAGTTTTGCATCCCGGTGTCCGTTTTTCAAAATTCGGAAAGGCAAAGGTTTTATGGCGAATCCAAGATTCGAACTAATGACGTCAAATTTCAAATGCGTATAAAATCGCTTCCAGAAGAGCTAGAAAGCTGATTTTTGGAATGAATATTAGTCTCTAGGTCTTCTATACACTCTAAAAATATGAACGCCATATGACGTCACATGACGTCATTATGCTAATAAAACTTTCGTATTAAAACTTAACGGTTTTTAAGCCCTGTAGGCTTTATTTTTTGTATGATTTACTTGAAATTGTGTCTGAAGATGCAGTATTAGATTCTATGGAGACATGTTACTTCCGTTTCCGGAAAATCCCAAAGGTCAAGGTCATATATCAATTATCGTGTTTTTCTTCGGCCGTAAATATCTCAAAAACGGTAAATAATTTGTAGTGCTTAAAAAGACCTTTCAGATGATATTACGTTTTTGCTGTTCCGGGTTGAATCGGTTGAGTTATGGCGGAAAAATGAAAATTTGGTAACCCTCACTGTGTTTTACAGTGTGTTTTTGATTTTCAAAAATATGATGATGGATATTATTTGTAGAGCAATGTTTGGCCGTTCTATTGATGTTTTAAGTTTAATGATTGGCCTAAGATTCATGGAGAAATGGGAAAAAACGAAATTTGTGCAAATAGCTTTAGTGATTTTAGCCATTATTTTCGATGTTTAAGAGCTTGTATCTCAATAAATATTGAAAATATTCCTATATATAAAGTATGTGAAATGTAGAAAATTTTCAGACGATTATTTTAGTACCTAAAGTTTTGAAATTGGTCAAAGTATAAGGAAGTTACATCAAAAATAAGAATTTAAACATGTAGAATTTCAGCGATTTTGCCGTTATGTAAGAGTTTAAGGTTTTATATCTTAAGAATCATTGGAAATTAGTGCACACATTTAGCAAATTGAGGTGTAGAGAATTTTAAGACGATTATTTTGGTACGTAGAGTTTTGAAATTGATTAAAGTATAAGGAAGTTACATCAAAAATACGAATTTAAACCCACTTGTAAGAATTTTCAGAAAATATCCTACTTTCGCTTTCACCTTAATTGAAGCATTTTCGGAAAATGTAAGTGTACAGATATGTATTAGTCATATAAATTGCAAAATAAACTTTTTTACTAATATCATATTGATATTACTAGCTAAACAAGTGTTGACAATAATTTAATGGTGTGTCAATTCTATTCTTTATCAATATAGTATCTAAATAGGGCGCGCTTGATTCGCTGGTCGGAACAGAATGTGGCAATCAAATGCTCACACCAGTGAAACAAGTGAAATTGGAACATTGATCTATCAGGAAAGTTGACAGATTTTGACTTCTTCAGAAGCTGCTGCCTTTTTTATTGTTGTTCTCTATGCACCACCTCGGAAAATGGTGCAGAGAGAACATGTCCCGAACGTTACACCTTTATGCTTGATTGCCGTTCTTGTCTGTTCAGTTCTTCCCAAATCTGCACCGAGCAGTGAATCAAGCGCACCCAAAATGGTCGCCCTCATGGAAACAGGCGTGTGCTGATTTAAACTTTTAAAAATATGATGTTCTACCAATAATCAAACGGATTTACTTGGCATAAACCTTAATTATAACTTGTAAAAATGAATCAACCTGGAAATGACATCTAAACCACTCTGAATATCTAAATACAGACATAACACATTTGGATTTCATGGCATGTTTACATCGATGTGACACGGAGAGAGAATTATCCTGGCGTAATGCATTATTTGACTATTTGAGCTGGCAAATAAGTCAGTCAACTGTCAAAATGTATGTGATTTGTCAGAGAACGCTGCAAATCATCAATAGGAGATCCATAGAGCCAACTCCAGATAAGTAAAATTAGTAATGCCTGGGCATTACATTATTGTTCTTCAAAACCTGAATGCACTTATTTATTATATGCCTGTGGTAAAATTCTTTTTTAAATTCATTTATTTTTGTTAATCAAAAAAATAGGATAAAAATGCAGAATGGATGTAGAAAAGATGGTTGAAATAATGTTTATATTAACCCAAAACAGCATTGCTCTTCCTTTTTTTCATCTTTTAGTTTTTGTTTTTGAACATATTCTGTCGTAATGCGACGACCATCAAATTACAGGTCATCTTTTCTTAACAAATGTCCAATTATACTGCTAGTTCATTGGTGTTAAAATTTACATGAACTAAGTATACTCCAAAATGTAACGAAACAGTCAAATCTCTATTGAAATACAGCTCTGTTAAGATTATATAATAGAGAAGGATTTCAATCATTGAAACAGGATGACCCAAATTACAGACTAACAGATGTTGAGACAAAAAAATACACATTTTTGCTCTGGGAAGTAAATCAATTGTTTTATTTTCTTTATTTACTGGCTACCTTTCGTGTTTGACATACATGTGATCATTCCGGGGCAAATTAATTTTTGTCTTTTTTAATGACTCCTATTTGAATTTTTCCCTTCAAATTAAACGGTTGTCTCTTGAACATTTTTTTTAATATTAATGCTGTAATAAGTGCTATCACTCTTTTGGTAAAATAAATGCATAATTATTATCAACACAAACATGGCGCATCTGCACTGTCAGAATTAGTGATGCATGGATGCTGTGATAAAATTCAACACGCCCTTGGCTGTTCTGTCAATCAAATGCATGTGACAGGTGATTTGGAGAATATATACACACGCGTGTGTATTTCAGTGCATGTAAACATGGGTCCCAGTAGGGATTATGATAATGTCGGCAAAATCAAAGAATGTTGCACATCAACAGGCTAGTCGCAAGCGCATGGGGGAAAACCAATTATGAAACTATTATGAAGTTGAACTGAGTAAACGGTGCAGACAAATCATTAACCATGATAATTTGAGTTTCAATGTATTAAATATGCATGCGTCCAACAAGACGCACATAATTTTAATTTTTAAAGTTTGCGTCCTCGAGAGAGATCTGAATTACATGTAACTTAGTGTTTTATTTATTTACGTACACATGTACTTGAATTACTGATTTTCATTATGGCAAAAATATGTATGTCTAATATTGCAAAAGAAATTTAAAGAAACAACAACAAAAACAATTAGGTGTAAAAAAACACAAGGAAAAAAAACCGACTGGGACTCAAACCTACAATTTATATATTGTTGGCTATTGCTGGAAATTCCAGCCAGTTATGGTTCGAAATATCTATGCATGAATTGCGAATTTGTCCCCTGCATAATTATTATCTGTTTTCATTACAGTTTATTAAATACAATATCTCCAGCATCAATTTCAATACATTTTTATTTAATTTTGACTTCCATATCGCAATCGTTCTGAGTCTGAAATAAACATGAAAATTGTCACCATTTAGTGTTAAGAGAGAAAATAAATTTTGGACTTTTTTCTCTGTGTAGTAAAAAAAGAGGGAAATCTATAAATAAAAAAAATCTTAATATAGCCCCGAACTGTTGTCAAATCCAAAATGTGTGCTTCCTTAGAACAGTTTTGCAAGCAATCCTGTTCTAAAAACCTTAAGATTTTTTATTAATTAATATGATACTAGGTTTTTATTGATTTATTTTTGTTTTGAAATGAAAACCCCTGTATACCAACACAAATGGAAGAGAATCAGCCTGTTGGTCGGTTGGTTGGTCAGTCGGTCATGCAGTATTTAAGCAAAATCTTGTCCGGTACTTTCAGCCATTTCACCTGATACTTGGCATAAATATTTATCAGAACAGGGCTATATATAAGGTTTGAGGTCAATTAGGTATTTACTCATCAATTTTTGCAAGGAATTGGGTTTTCACAATTTTAATTGAGTAATGAAAATATGGTTACTCCATCAAAATTAAGTCAATTGCTTTTTTTTCATCAACTTAATTTTGGAATTGAATTAACAGTACATGTTCTTACTGGTATATGCGCCTGCTGTCCTTGTATGCAACAATGTCAATTTAACAATTATCATATGCAGGATTTATCATTAGCTCCTCAACAATTAAACAAAATAAAAAACATTCAATCATATTTGATCTTCCTGATCCAAAGATTTAGCACTTTTAACTATTGAATTAAAACAAATTATTTACTGGTTAACATGGAATTGGATGCTATCGACTATCTCTCAACTTCCAGATCGTCAATTATTGCGACACAAATGCCTGATGTTTGAAGTGCTAGGTATCTACTCAGTGTTTTTTTTAAACGTTTACCCGTTTCTTCCTGCCTTATGTAACCATATTTGAAGCAAACAAATAGAAAAGAGCAAACAAATAGAAAAGTGTCAGATGAACAAATAAGATGGACTGGATTTATGTTTTACTTGAATGGAACCCAAAGTAGGAAATTACCGGAAATCGTATGAAGACTATTTTGCGGATTCGCAAGTAACCAGTCAAACATATACGAGTATTTGTAAACATCACTCGGTTTCAAAATGTTGCGTACCAGTACGCTTTAATATTTTGGATATTTGAGTAATCTAATTTTAATTGCTTTTTGATATTATTGCCCCTAAATCAACTTGAAATGTCTTGTCCAGTGAATTCCTCTTTCAATTTCAGTCTGATTCATCTGATACTTTGCAAAAAATGTTCTTCATTAGCAGTAGATGTACAAGACGCAAAATTCACTTCGTTCCCACGAGGATTACGGAGTTATTGTCCCTGATTTGACTTTAAATATCTTGTGACGCGAACTACATTTCTTAACCAACTCGATTCAAATGTTGTGTGTGAATTGATAATCAGGTGGATAGGTGCATGTCATAAATTTCACTTGAGTTGTCTCAAGGATCGCAGAATTATTGCCCTGGTTTCATTTTTGCATTATCTCCCTTTGGTTAATTTTGTTTTTCTTGTCCGGAACATTGCTCAAATATTATACAATGTATTGACTTGAAATTTAAAATGTAACCATAATCTGATGGCAACTAGGAAAAGTGCAGTGTCCAAGAACTGTAACTCTCCCTGGTCCCATTTTTTTAATTATCTCCCTTTGTTAAATTGTAATGTTCAAATGTAAACAGATGGCGACTAGGAGAAGTGCAATGTCTAAGAACTGTGACTACACTTTTATACGGCTGTGCCAAATAACCATAACTGATTCTCTATCCACTTTAAGAAAATGACTTTATTTACTTATTGATTGCTATCATATATAATATACTATGTAAATAAGTGCTTATCTATGCTCCGCCTGGAGTCTGGCTTCTCCTGTATCAAAGCATTTTGCGGGGGTATTAATCACCCACAGTGCAGACATAGGTGCCGATATCAGTACTATATTGGCCCGATAACTTCTGCTGACTGGGTATATTCTGTAGTTAAAAGCAAATATGAACTAACCTATACTACTTAAGGGTACTTTTCTATGTTGAAGCGGAGACAAAAGTTGGCAGTTTTGTCTTGGTTTTGATGCCTTTAGTGATGTTCTGGTCCCATGGTTTTGCTACACTGTAAGTTTAGCATTTTTGGAAAGTAGAAAATAGCCTACTTTCACTTTTACATAATTTTAAACATGTTCGGAAAATGTAATTGGCAATGGCCCAGAACAGTGAAAATTGTATGGCAAATATTTCAGACCATGTTTTTTGAATGCAATGATTTTCAAATTCATAGAACATCATATGACATCATAGACGCTAGATTTGACGTCGGTTAAAACGTTTGTATGCGCTCTGCAGAATTTATTTTTGAATGGATTTTCTAGTAAATTCACAGAAGGTATACGTTAGGATTTTGTTGTGCATCCTTACTTTCGTTTCCAAAATATTGAAAAGACCGAGGTTCTGTGGTGAAACCAAGTTTAAAAAAATGTGACCTCGAAATTAAATTTAGTACAATCTGACTAAATAACACGATCTTCCTACGATCTTATGTAGCGTAGTGATTATATAGGAGATGACTTTAATCAGATTGAGGACTCCATATGAGATAAAAAGCTGAAATTCACACATATTGTAATTTTAAAGGTTTTCTTCAGATTTTCATAGGCCGGACGTCTTTTGACATCAAGGGGTTATTATATGTTTTCATTTCTATTGCAATAAATTCAGCGTGATCCCAATGGCCAAAAAAAATTTGGGTTGTAAGTGATCTGAAATATTATAAATTGATGAATTTTTC
The DNA here is from genome assembly GCA_021229015.1 of Solen grandis. Lineage (NCBI taxonomy): Eukaryota > Metazoa > Mollusca > Bivalvia > Adapedonta > Solenidae > Solen > Solen grandis. The sequence goes on along the minus strand of CM037793.1, from coordinate 45,802,580 downwards.
GAAAATTTTCAAAGAATGTATAGGTTACACTCTAGATACCTAATATTTTCTGCGTATTCCGTATTAATAATTTTCAGTTTGATTGAGTTTTAAACAGTTTGCAGAAAGTCCTATCGTTTGCCGTGCAAACGAAATCTAGTTATTATTCTTATTATTCTTTCCTTCCTCACGGATTTTTATATGTTGCAATCGTCCTAGGAGAATGAAATTTCAATGGCGTATTATTCATATGCATAATTAAAAAATTATATAATTTTCATATGCCTATGACGTCATATGACGTCACACTTGGCAATTTGCTACAAAAGTTTGTACGCGGTCCAGAGCGATAATTAATAAACCGATTTTTATCAAATTTTCACAGAATGTGTATATTAAGTTCTAGTTGTGCATCTCGTTGTCCGTTTTTCAAAATTCGAAAAGCACAAGGTTCTATGGCGAATGCAAGATTCAAACCAAGGACGTCAAATTGATAAATGCTCATAAAATCGTCCCTAAATGAGACAGAAGGTTGATATTTTGTCAGTATATAGATCTTCGATAGATTTAAATATTTTGTGAAAATGGATGTCTTGTGACGTCATATGACGTCATCAAATTTCTAATTTTTAAACACTAATTATATATGTTAATATGGTCCAAGGACAATGAAATTTTGATGTCATATTCTCCAAGAAATGTTATTTTGATTTCTATGATTTTCATATCTCTGTGACGTCATATGACGTCACACTTGAAATAAGCTACAAAAGTTTGTACGCGGTCCAGAGCCATTATTAATGAACCGAGATTCAAACCAAGGACGTCAAATTGATAAATGCTCATAAAATCGTCCCTAAATGAGACAGAAGGTTGATATTTTGTCAGTATATAGACCTTCGATAGCTTTTAAATATTTTGTGAAAATGACGTCTTGTGACGTCATATGACGGCATCAAATTTCTAATTTTAAACACATAATTATATATGTTAATATGGTCCAAGGACAATGAAAATTTTGAAGTCATATTCTCCAAGAGATGTTATTTTGATATCTATGATTTTCATATCTCTATGACGTCATATGACGTCACACTTGAAATAAGCTACAAAAGTTTGTACGCGGTCCAGAGCCATTATTAATGAACCGATTTTCATCAAATTTTCACAGAATGTGAATATTAAGTTCTAGTTGTGCATCCCGGTGTCCGTTTTTCAAAATTCGAAAAGTCCAAGGTTCTATAGCGATTCCAAGATTCTTACCAAGGTCGTAAATTTTCAAATTCTTATACTGGGAGTCTTAAATATTTTGTGAAAATAAATGTCATATGACGTCACGTGACGTCATTATATGATAATGAATTTCTAATTCTAACAAGATTATTTCTATATATTGAAATTTTCGAAGGGCAATGAAAATTTAATACCGCATGCTTCAGATGCTGAAATTTCGATTTCAATGATTTTTAGAAGTCTATGACGTCATATGACGTCACATTTGAAATTGACTAAGAAAGTTTGTACACGGTCCAGAGCCATTATTAATGGGCCGATTTTCATCAAATTTTCACAGAATGTGTATATTACGTTCTTATTGTGTATACCGGTGTCCGTTATTCAAAATTCGAAAAGTCCAAGCATATATGGCGGATTCAAGATTCGAACCAATGACGTCAATATTTAAATGCTTATAAAAACTGTCCTATTTGAGATAGAAAGTTGAAATTTTGTCAGTTAGTAGGTCTTTGGGTGTCTTAACAATTATGTGAAAATAAACGTCATATGACGTCACGTGACGTCATTTGTTTATTATTATTATTCTTTTCTTCTTCCTAACTAAACCTTATTTTGATATGTTGCAATAGTCCTAGGAGGATGCAATGTTTATGGGTTATTAGGCACATGAGGAAATTTTGATGTCACCCCTACTGCATATATGTAGCCATATTTCAAACTATATCGATTTTTGTAAATATATTTATGAATAAGAATTATAGCTGAATAATTGACGTTTCCAAAAATATTTAGTTTATTAAAATTGGTTTACGCAATACAAAGTTATAAGCAAGAAAACTAATGAAATGAAGCTAATTCTGCTGATAATATGCTGTTTTCTTGAGGTTTAACAGTCAATATCTCAGAAACGACTGAAGATAAGTTTATACATTATGCATATAAAATGTAGCATGTTCTAAGAGCTTTCTAACGGTACCAAGTTTATTGAAATTAGACTTCATATAAGAAAGTTACTTGGAAAATAAGATATTTCATAATCATGCATCATAAAAATATGGAAAAGGTCACGCGCAGGGGTCACAAGCTTAAATACTTGCGCAACGACTTAAAAAATATATATATTTTCAAATTGCAATTGATGGGCTATATCTTGATTTTTTTTGTCGAATGTTGACTGTTTCCAAAATAAGCATTGAAGTTAATACATGTACAACGGCACAAGACAAAAAATCCGTATTTGCAACACTATGTAGCTAGCGAGCAGTTTGCAAGCCTTGAAAAATTCACACGCAGCCCCACATTTTAGACCATCTAAAAACTGCATTGTTATGCTAACGATATTCATATTGCATCAGTTTGTAGGCTGTTATGTTACCTTTCAAAATATCACCATAGTTCGAAATTACAGGGAATTTATGTCAAAATACGGAAGCCCAAACACGCCAAAATCGCTAAAAACGTTTTAACTACGTTACAGGTGTCGAAAGGATATAGCACTATACAAATATTCAATACTTCTTCCTACTGAGGCTAAAATTAAACAAGGTTACAACTGATGGAGTGATGAAATTCTTGTGTATAAAATTAGAAACTTAATTTTAAAACTTTTCATTTTCTTTCATGTCTTACATAGTTAAATTTTTATTAAAACACATTTCAAGTATGGGGGGCTTTTTTAAAAATTTCACAGAAGTGTTTTTTTTGCTTTTTTAATAAAATAGAGGGATAAAAATTGCTTTTGGGACAGATTTTATAATGCATTTTCATTATACTATAAACAGTTTCAGAAAGCCAAAATTTTTAAAAAGAATACATCTGTTTTTATTTTTACTGCTGATACAATGACGGACTTTCCAAATTTGGCCAAACTAAAGCTTTATTGTGCACAATTAAAAAACATCAATTCAAAATTTTGACATCACTTTTTACAATTCCCAATTTCAGTAACTTTTTTACCAAAAAAATTTTTTTTAAAACTTTAATCCGATTGCAAAATTTGGGGTTATCATAAAATAACAAAACGAATTTTGTTATTTGTTTAAACCCTTTTGATTTTGGGGGTCAATCGAAAATTTTAAAACAAAAAACGACCCAACATTTTTTTAAAAAAAATATTCATTTTTTCAAAATCAAAATTTTCAGATATAAATTTTAAAACCTTGGGGCAACAAATTTTTTTTTTCACCCAAACTAAACTATTTAAACCCCCAACTTAAAAGCTAAAGATTTTTTGAACACTAAAATTTTTAAATGCATAGGGTTTGATGAATTTCTTTGTTTTGATTTCAATCATCGGAAAAGCGATGTTAGCTTTTGAAATTAAAGTCAAGTTTACAATTTGGATTCCCCATAAAACCTTTCTTTTATAATTAAAAAAAAACGGACGTTTTATGCAAAATTATAAAAAAATTTAAATATAAAAAAATTAAAAAAAAATCTTCCGAAAATAAGGCGTAGACCGCAAAAAACAACAACAATGTTTGACGTTTATAGTAAAGGCAAAAAAATACAAAAAAATAAAATTAATCATATGAGGAAAATGACTTCGTTCACAAAAAAAAAGGGTTCGAAAAACAATATTCACCAAAAATCAGTTTTCTAACACATCCAAGCGTTTTTATGTTTTTAAATTTGACGCAAGGTTTCAAATTTGGTTCGCTAAAACCTTTGCCTTTTCAATTTGTAAAAACCCAAACCGGCATGCACAACAAAACAAAACTAAACTCTTTAAATTTTGATAAATCGGTCCAAAATAATGGCTGGGGCCCACGTACAATTTTTTATCCTGACTCAAATCTCACTTTTAAAATTTTCCAAAAAAAATTCAATGTTTTCCCCAAACAAGGTTTACGCATATCCATAAAATTTAAATGGCCCGGGAACTTTACAAAAATTAAATTGGCTAGAATCAGATTTCTTTTTGACCCTTTTGACGCTAAGCAAATATTTTTTTTAAAGAAGAATACACACTTGGAGATTAAAACCCTTTGAAAAAACAGCTTCTAACTCTTTTAATGAAATTTATAGGATTTAAATTTTACTCAAGGGGTTTGAATTTTGGGGGCCATAAAATCTTTGCCCTTTTTGATTTGGGGAAAAACGGGCACGAGATTTTAACACGTTAAAAATTCACTTTCGTAATTTTTTTTATGAAAAAGGTCTAAAAAAATACAAACCCGTAAAATTTTAAAAAACCAAGTTTTACGTCAAAACCCCCAAGGGAAATGAAAATCTTTTAAAGAAAAAATTCTTATCTGAAAATTCTGTTAAAATTTTTAAAAAGTTTCGGGCGTTTTTAAACATATAAAGTTAAAAAAGAAAATTTTTCATTTTACCCTTTTGGGCGTCAATGCTTTTTTTTCTCAAAATGAAAAAAAGGAAAAGAAAATTTTTTTCCAAAATCCGTAGCAATTAAGAATTTAGCGCTTTGAAAATTGGGGCAAGGTTCGAATTTGGTTCACCTAGAACCATTCCTTTTAAAATTTTGAAAAAGGACAACGGGTGCCGTTGACTAAGCCTAACAAAAACCTTTTTTAAAAAATTTTTTTGAAAAGGCCAAAAAAAGGCGTAACCCCGTACAGATTTTTATAAGCCCCAAATCTAATATGAAAAATAAATTTAAACATACAAAGACCCCGGGGAAAAAAAGAATTTTTTTTGTTTTGGGGCCCCGGCAGCAAATCGAAATTAACACAGATTTTGGGGGAAAAAAAAAAGTAAGAAAAATAAGAATAGATTTCGTTTTTTTTTAAAAAACAAAAGGGGGTTTTCCCCTGTATCAAATTAAAAACTTTTTTCAATTACTTATCCTGATTTTCCCATACGGAAAAAAAAAAAATCCCCCCCGAAAAAAACAGCTGAAAAGATAAAACCCCCTGTAAAAAAAATTTATGAATAAAAAATTAAAACCCCCTTGGGCCATTCAAAGATCTACATAGCTTTTTTTTCTGCCCCCTTTTGGGGGGAAGCTGGTTTTTCCAGGAACCCTTAAAAAAATTGTTTAAAAATTTTTTAAAAAACTTGGTGCCCCCCAAAGGGAAAATTAAAAAAATCACTATTCCTTTTTACAAAAAAAAAAGTAAAAAAAGGTATTTTCCCACCAAAAAATTTATATCGATTTTTTCATTGATTTTTTTTTTCTAAATTTTTAAAGCGCAAAAAAAGTTTTAAAATGCAAAAAAAAAAAAAATTTTTTAACATCAAATGCAAAAAAAAAAAAGGTTTTGGGAAAAATTTTTGGGGAAACCAAAGGGGGCAGAAGCATTTAAAAAAAAAGGGTTTTTTAAAAAATTTTTTTTTTTTATGTAATTTTTTCATATGTTTCCTATTTGGGGAAAACACCGATTTTTAAAAAAGGGGTTTTTCCCAAGGTTTCACCAAATTTTAAAATTTTTCCCCCCTTTTAAAAGTAACGGCTTTTGAGACTTAGATGGTAAAACATCAAAAAACGAAAAAAAACCCCAAAAAAAAAAAATTTTTTTTAAAAATTACTATTTTTTTAAACCAAAAATTTTAAAAAATTTAAGGGCCAAAAACTTTTATATCCCAACCTTTAAAAACAGTTTGCTTAAAGCAAAAAAAAAAATGTTTTTAAAAAATTTTTAAAAAATTTAAAAATTTTTAAAAAAAAAAAAAAATAAAAAGTTTTGGGGATCACTGAAAAAAGGGAAATTTAAAAATAAGAAACCAAAAAAAAAGGTTTTTTTTTTTGGGGAACACCCCTCTTTCCTTCATTTTTCCCCCCCTGTTTTTTAAAAGGTTTGTGAGAAATAGACATTTTCCCCCCCAAAAAAAAACGGCAAAAAAGGGCAAAAAAATTTCATTTTTTTAAATTTTTCCCCCACCATAATTTTTTTTGTTCTTTTTAGTGCGTAAAAAATTTTTGAAGTTTTTTTTCAACCCGGGCCCCGGGGAAAAAAAAAACTTCGATAAAAAAAGGGGGTAAGTTCACCTGCTTTACTGTAAAAAATTTCCCCTGCTGCGGGTTTTTTCCCAAACCCTTTTTTTTTTAAATTTGGGGCCTCAAAAGGGAAGAAAAAAAAAGAAAAAAATAAAAAAAAAAATTTTAAAAAAATTATACCCTTGCCCTTTTAAAATTTTTTAAAAAAGGAAAAATACATTGTTTCAAAGGATCTTTTTGCTGAAAATTTCCCCGGGAAAAAATTTCATCCCAAAACAAATAAAAAAAAAGGGCAACGGGGAAAAAAACCCTTTTTTAATTTCAAAACAGAGGGGGTTTTTAAAATTTAAAATTTTAAAAGTCATATGAGGGTTTTTTAAAACGTTTTTTTCCTTTTTTTAAAAAATTTGAAAAAACATGAAGATTCAGGGGATTTTTAAAAATCATTTCTTTCTTGAAGGATGAAAAAAACGTATTTAAATTTAAAGCCGTGGTTCGAATCGGTCAAAAAATTAAGGGGGGAAAAACCCCGGGGGTTTTTTAAATTTTTTGGGCGACGTCGAGACTCGCTTTGGGGAAATCCCAATCTTTTTTAAATTCCCAAAGTCTTTTTTTCGGGAACATACAAAAAATTTTTTTAAAGTACTCGGATTTTTTTAAAAACATATAAGTTAACACAAAAAATTTTAGAAATTTTTCACTTTCAAACCTTCGGGGAAAAGTTTTTTTTTGGGGAATTTAAAAATTTTCCCTTTTTGGGGAAATTTGGGGGAAAAAAAAAACCCGGGGAAAAGCGCATTCGTAAAAAATTTTTATAAAATTGGTTCAGAAAAAATTTATGAAAGGCCCTGTACAATTTTTTTTAAAATTTTTTACCCAAAACCAAAACACGAAGGCCAGGGTGACAAATTTGGGGTCACCCCCTTTGCCGTCGCCCCCGTCCCCAACCCCAATTTTTTTTTTTAAAAAAACATCTCCTCTGAAACCGCTTGACAAAATCTGAAGAAACCCTTTTTTTAAAAAAAAATCCCCTTTTTTGGGGGGCTTTTTCAAAAAAATTTTTAAAAACAGTTGATCTTTGGAGAATTCCCGGGGGTTTCCAATTTGGGGGAAAAAAAAAAAAAAAAAATCTTTGAAAGTTTTTTAAAAAACATCTCCCTTTTTAAAATAAAAAGGGCCCCAAAATTTTTTAAAAAAATTGGTACAGAGTCCTTGGGGGGGGAGCACTACAAAAAAAGCAAAAAAATTTTTTGGGTCCGCAAAAAAAAAATTGGCTCAGGGGGCCCCCGGGGGGATTTTTTCCCCCTTTTTTTTTTATTGGGAAAAAAAAAAAAAAACATCTCCCCCCAAAACCCCCTTTGGGCAGAATTTGGGGGGGAAAATTGGTTTTTAAAAAATTTTTCCCCCGGGGGGGACTCCACAAAATTCTCAAAAACATTTTTTTCCCTTTGGGGGGTTTGGTTTTTTATTTGGGGGCCAAAAAAAAAAAAAATTTTTTTAAATTTTTTAAAAAATTCCTTTTAAAACTACTGGCCAAATTTTAAAATAAAATTTTGGAAAAATGATCCTTGTGGGGAGCACCAAAGATTGCAAAATTAAATTTTTATTCCCCAAAAAAAAATTGGCGTCAAAAGGGGCCCCCGGGTTTTTTAAAAATTTTTTTTTATAGGGAAAAAAAAAAAAAAAAATTTCCCCTAAAACCCCCAAAAAAAAAATTTTATGAAAATTGGTATAAAAGGGCCCTTTGGGGGGGGGGCCCACAAAATTTTTCAAAAAACAGTTGATCCTTGCAAAAAACCCCGGGGTTTTTATGGGGAAAAAAAAAAAAAAATTCTTTTAAAAATTTTTTAAAAACATCTCCTTTAAAAAATGGGGGATTTTTAAAAAAAAAAGGGACAGTGAACCTTTTTTGGGAGCAATACAAAAATTGCTAAAAATTTTTCGGGTCCGCAAAAAAAAATTGGGGTCAGGGGTTGGGGTTATTTTACATTTTTTTTTTTTTAAGGGGAAAAATTAAAAAAAAAAAACCCTCAAAAACCCAAATTTGGACAGAATTTAAAAGAAATTTGGTAAAAAAAAAAAAATTGGTCCTTTAGGGTAAAAAACTTTTTTCAAAAATTTTTTTCCCAAAAAATTTTGGGGTTTTGAAATTCCTTTTTGGGGGAAAAACTCTTTTTGGGTTTGGAAAATGGCAACAAAAGGGGGAAAAAATTTTAAAATTTACAAAAAATTTTTCTCCTTTTAAAAAAATTTTTGCGGGCCCAAAAATTTCAAAAAAAATTTGGGGACAGAGGGATTTGGGGGGGCCAAAAAAAAGTTTGCAAAAATTTTTATTCATCCAAAAAAAAAAAAAAGGGGGCCGGGGCCGGGGCCCCTTTTTTAAACTTTTTTTTTTTTTTAAGGAAGAAAAAAAAAAATCCCCTAAAACCAATTGACAAAAATTTTGGGGGAAAATTTTGGGAAAAAAAAAAAATTTAAAAAACCCAAAGCAGAACTCGGGTTTGCCATGGGAATAAATAGAAAAAAAAATTTTTTTTCCCCTTTTAAAATTAAAAAAAATCACTTCCAAATTTTAAAAATTTTTCGGGGGGAAAAAATTTTTTTTAAATTTGGGCCCTTTAAATTTTTGGGGGTACTCTAAAAAATTTTAAAAAAAATTTTTTTGGGTGTGTTTTGGGAAACTTTGGGAAACAAACGGGGGAGGCTTTTTTATAATTTTTATTGTTTTAAAAGAAAAAACCAAATTTCCATTGCAATGCAAGAAAAGAAAAATTTAAAAAATTTTTTTTTTTTAGAACTGCTAGCCGATTTAAAAAAAATTTTTATAGATGTTTTTTTGGGGTTTTTAAATTGGGGGAAAATTTTTTTTTTGGGTTTTTTAGAAAATTTTTAAAAATTAAAAAAAAAAAAAAGGAAAAAGCCCTTTTTTTTTTCACGGGGCCCTCATCAAAAAAAACCGCCTTTTTTTCCCATTTTTTTTTTTTCACTTCTGTTTCAATTAAAGATTTACAATATAATTTTTAAATTTTAAAAAAAAAAAAACAGTGAAGTTTTATTCTATATAAAAAAAGGGAAAAATTTCAAAAAGGGGTTTTTTAAAAATTTTTTTAAATTAAAAATTTTTTTTAAAAGGGGAAAATAAATACGTTGAAAATTTTTTCCCAGTTGTGGGTTTTTTTAAAAATTTCCCTTTTTGTGCCCCCAATGAGACAAACGGGTCCATAAACCCCCAACAACATTTTAAATTTTACAAAAAACTTTTTCGGAGTCAAATGTAAAATTTTTGTGTTTTTTTCACTCCTTTTTTCTAAAATTTTTTATCTTTTTTGGGAAAAAACTCTTTTTTTTCCCCCCCAAAAAAAAATTTTTAAAAATCAACTTAAAACCCCTAACCCTTTTTTAAATTTTTTCCCAAATAAAGGGGTGAAATTTTTTGGGGGTTTTTGACCCCGTTTTTTCTGAAATTTGAAATTTTTTTGGGGGTGTTTTTCCCCAAAATTTAAAAAACTTTTTATTGTTTTTTAACCCCTTTTTCCCTTTATAACTCATTTTTACATTTCCCCAAAAGGGGAAACCCCCTAAAAAACCCCCGGGGTTTAAAAACCCCTTTTTTCAGAAAAAATTTTTTTCTTTTTAAAAAAGCAGATGTATTTTGGTTTTGGGGCTTTAAACCCTTGGGGCCCCTTTTTTAAAATTTAAAAAAGCACGGAAAAAAACGGTCTATTAAAAAAATTTTTTTAAAAGCGCTGTTTCATCGGAAAAACCCCTTTTTTAAAAATTTTAACGCCCCAAAAAGGGAAAAAAAAAAAGCATAACAATAATAAAAAAAAACAAACCCAACGAAATTTTTTTTTCGTAATAAAAAAAAGTCCAACCCAAATAAAAAAAAACAAAAGGCCCCGGGGGGGGGGTAAATCCCTTTTAAAAAATAAATAGGTTGACCCCAAGGGGAAAAACGGGCCAATTTAATTTTTTAAAAACTGGCCCTAGTTTTTAAAAAATATTTTTTTTTAATTTTTTTTTTTTTTTTTTTTTTTCCCTTTGGGAACCAAAAATTCCCTTTTTGGATCAAAATTTTTTTTGGAACTTTTGTGAAGGTTGACCCAAGGATCATTTCCCCGCCCAAGGTTTTATCAAAATTTTGTCCAGTGGTTTTAGAGGAGATGTTGTTTAAAAGGGTTTCCCCAAAAAACTTTTAAGGCAAATAAGCCCCGCCCCTGGCGGCCCTGTTTTTTACGGATCGGAAAACTTTTTGGGAACTTTGGTAGAGGTTTTACCCAAAGGGAAAATCTGTAAACCCAAATTTTTTTTTAAATTGGCCAGTATTTTTTGAAGAAGATGATTTTTTAAAAATTTTTTTATTTTTTTTGTTTTGTTGCCATGGCCCAAACCCAAATTCTACATGGGGTCATGTTTTGTGAAGGGTTTACCCAAGGATTTTATCCCTGCCAAGTTTAATTTAAATTCTGTCCAGTGGTTTCAGGGAGATGTTGTTTAAAGGGTTTCCCCAAAAATACATATAAGGCAAATAAGCCCCGCCCCTGGCGGCCATGTTTTTTAAAAAAATCGGAATTTAAATTTTTGCAAACTTTTGGGAGAGGTTGACCCAAGGGGAAAATCTGTACCAAAATTTTTTTTAAATCTGGCCAGAGTTTTGAAAAAGATGAATTTTTTAAAATTTTCTTTTTTTTTCTTTTTGTTGCCTTTGGGAACCAGAGTTCTACATGGATCAATTTTGTGAAGGTTGCCCAAGGATCTTTCCCCGCCAAGTTTAATCAAAATTTGTCCTTTGGGTTTTAGAGGAGAGTTGTTTAAAGGTTTTTCTATATACATATAAGGCAAATAAGCCCCGCCCCTGGCGGCCATGTTTTTTACTAATCGGAATAATTTTGCAACTTTGGGTTTAAGGTTGCCCCAAAGGGAAACCCATCTGTACCAAATTTTTTTTAAATTTTCCCAAAGTAGTTTTAAAAGGAAGATGATTTTTAAAGTTTTTTTTTTTTTTCCCCTTTTTGTTGCCAGGGCAACCAGGGTTTTTTTACAGGGGATCAAGTTTTTTTTTGAATTTTTTGTGAAGGTTGACCCAAGGATCATCCCTGCCAATTTTTAATTTCAAATTCTGTCCAGGGGTTTTCAGGGGAGATGTTTTTTAAATTTTTCACTATAAAACTTTATAAGGCAAAAAAGCCCCCCCCCTGGGGGCCCATTTTTTTTTAAACGGATCGGAAAACTTTTAGCAACTTTGGTAGAGGTTGACCCAAGGAACATTGTACCTTTTTTTTTTTTAAATCGGGCCCAGTGTTTTGAAGGAGATGATTTTTAAAGTTTTCAAATTATTTTTTCTTTTTGTAGCCATGGCAACCCGAGTTCTTCAGGGTTCAAGTTTTTTTTAGCAATTTTTGTAGAGCCTACCCAAGGAATATTCTTGCCAATTTTCATTAAGTTCTGCCCAGGGGTTTCGGGAAAGATGTCTTTTTTTAAAGCAAATTGTTGCCCAGGGGACGACGCACGACGCACGTCGCACGACGCACGACGACGGACGCTGGACGAAGGGCAAATCACAAAAGCTCCCCCTTGAGCACTTCGTGCTCAGGTGATTTAAAAAAAAACAATAAAAACCCCAATAGGACTCTCTTGTGTAGGAGAAAGCCCTAATAATAATTTATTTCGTTTGTTTAAAAAAAAGGGTATGGCTTTCTCTCTGCAGACCATATGATCATACGGGTTTTTCATATCCTGACATACACCATCTTTTAAAAACAGGAAAAAATCCCCCGGAACAAAAAGCTGTAGAGCCCTAACAAATTTCTTAAAACGGGTTTAAAGGGCTGTGACGTAAAAGACATAAACATGTGTTTTACTGCTCCTTTTTAAAGATATTGAAATCCCCTTTGGCGTCTGGAATTTTGAGTTTTTCCCTAATGATTTGTGTCAGAATTAACCGGGATAGAAGTGAAGTGGGTTTCTATTTCAATGGATGTTTGTTTTTTACGTGATTATGGCGCGTCCCCTAAAAATTTCTATTTCCATGATATAACAATATATATTTTACATTGGGGAAAAAAAAAAAAAGATATTTACACTCAACAAACATATATTCATTTGAATTTGAAAAAGTGTGTAAAATAATCTATTTTCTCTTAGTCCATGTTTCATGTCTACCCGTTTCAATCTTAAAACGAGGCCTTTGAAAAATATAAAATTTTTCAAAGGCTATTTTTAAAGAACTATGCATACCTATTTTAAGGTAGTGTTCAACATTTTTAAAAAATGGTTTAAAAATTTTTTGAAATTATAAAATCTACCCCACCCCCAAAAAGACTTATGCCATTATTGATTTTGACTTTAGATATTCTTTGCTTAAATTCGAGAGAAAAAGGGTTTTTTATTAAAAACTTCCTGTGCTTTCCACACGTAACCAAATGTGTGTGCTTACGTTTTTTATTTAAAAATAATTGTCTAAAGACCGTCGGCCAGCGTCATCCAATATCTTAAACATTAGATTACAGTTGTTTGGTATCTATGGGGAAAACAGTAATTTAAAAATTCACAAAAATATGCCATTTCAATTTGTATAGTAGGTTTCCCTATAGACTTGACTTTACTATTTGAGTTTTTCCGTCGCCCTTTGACAGTATTTTTAGTCTATAGCGACGCCCAGCTAATTACAGGTGGAGGAAGACCCCGAATGCGCGGGGAAACCGGGTAGAACCCCAAAGACCTCAAGCCAGCTGGAAGGCTTCCTTCCCTGAAAATCAAAAATGACCCTGACGGGATTCGCACCAAGGCGGTGAGGGGCCCGAGTGAGTGGTTTAAAATCAGCGACTTTTTCCCTCTCGGGCCCGCGGAGGCCCCCCGGTTGCATGTAGTCGTAAGCTCACACATTCACCTGCTGAATTCACCTGCTAAAACACAAAAGAGTTGTTAATACAATGTTAACTCGTAAATTTTTCTTTTTTAGAAAGTATACCTCGATAGCAAAACGAAAGGTCCCTTTAAAATGATATCCATTATAAATAATAGCTTGACCCCAGCAGCAAGATTTGGTCGAAACTTGTTGAAAAAGGTGTCTAATACCTTGAAAAAAAGCTTTTCTTTTGGGGGTTTTGGGGGTTGTGTTTAAAAGTAGACCCCTAAACTTATAAAGTAATATTATTTTTTTTGACCTTGTATGTCCTTTCTAGTTTTTTTTTAGATTCCCCATATTAAATACAATTGCTTTTAGTTTTTTTAAATTAATTCCATTCCCCGTGTTTTGTACAAAATTATTAAAACACGCATCTTTTTGACCCTCGGGGCCTATGCGTTGCAGACATTTGGATATTTTAAAGTGAGTAAGTTTACAAATGCCCTTTTTAAAAATTTAAATATAAACAATAAAAAAAAGACAGATATTTTGAATCATTTGCCTGTAGAGGGAAAAAAAATTATAAAATTTCTTTTCGAAAATCGGCTTTCGACTCGTCTTTCTTATTATACATGTTTGCCCATTTTCACAAATGAGTATTTATAATACGGGGAAAAATACATAACTGGCGTTACAGATTGCCCCGATAAATTTTTTAAGCTATTTTATAATATATTTTAAACATATAAAGTTAGAAAATGATAAAAATATCCTATGGTAAAGTTTATTGTTTATAATTCAAACATACCCAAATTTTTATTAAGGTTTTACACATTATTAAATGGAATAATGGGCCCCCGTTCTAAAGTTTTCACAATTTAAGTCATTATTCACGTTTTTGGTAAATATAATCTTACAAGCACAAATATACCATGAATACCTGTTTCAGGTATGATTTAGAAGATAAAATGCATACAATTGTAAAAAGAGACTAAAAAATGGGAATGCGATTCAATGTATGCACACAGACGAAACTTTATTCAATACAAAGTTTGTCATTTCTAAAACTTAACCTTGCCCCTGACGATTGGCGCGAGATTAAACCTAAAAATACATGCATAACAAAACTTCCTTTATAACTTGAATAATAATACTTGTTTTTGGTTTTTTTTTAAAGGGGTTTTTTCACTGCTTTTTTTCCCCTATAGAGGATAAATTTACACTGGTATCGTATTTTAAAATCGAAATACCCGCATGTATTGCTGCTCATGAAAAATTCCTGTTCATTTTAAAAGTTTTATATTTTGGGGTGACTTTTTAAAATGGTTTGTTTTTTACCCCCAATAAGATAATGACCAAACCTTACTACTAGTTTTTTAACCCAAAAACCCCTGATAAAAGTTTATCTGTAAAATAATGCATTCTCCCCTGTGGTTTTTAAACTTGATGCTGTTTCCTTTATTAATGAATATTCAAAACCTTGGGGAAAAAACAGTTTATTTTATTTGCACATTTCTTTTTGTTCCATTAAAAGGGGAAATGCAGTGGCCCAAATTGGTAATGTCCCCGAATGTGGTCATGAAGGTTTTTTGGTTTTTTTCAAACTCCAAGGGGGACAAAATTTTGTCACGACCCTCACAAACGAAAAGTATGGCCCAAACCCCGGGAAAATGTCAAAAAGATATTAGTATAAGTTGTAAGAAACTTTTTTTTCCCGATGGGACGCAAAAAATAGATTAATTAACAATTTTAAATTTAAATGATCCCCCAAAATAGTACTTTATATCCATTTCATTGAAAAAATAAGTGTATATTATGTCATTCATACAAAATTGCTGGGGGTACAGAAAAATTTCCGGTCATTTCTTTTTAAAGTGTCCTTGCACCCCTAAAAATTTACTAGGGGGTTTGTGCATAATTTGCATTTGATTGCATAATTTGTTTTTTACCCCTGGCGAGAATTTTTATCGGGTTTAAAGCATTTGTTCCTTTTTTTAACCCGGGTTTTCCCTTGAAAAACCCCCGAGATAACAAATTGCACCCCAATATGTGAATACATTGCCCTGATATGAATAATATCCGTAACTGTCTGCCGTCTTTGCTTTGCCCCGGTTTATTGTTGTCAGTCCATTCATTGTTTAATTGACATATCAAATTACTCCCAGTAATTGCACGCATCGATTAATTTTTTAATGTCTATACATTTGGGTTTTAGTACATGTATTGATCAAATCAAAAGAGCCGCTCGGCGCGACATGCTTTTTTTTTTTTTTTTTTTTTTTTGGTATGGTTTCCCGCCTTTTACGCCTCATGTCAAAACCACCCAAAATGAAAAGGGTATCAGAAACGGTGACTTAATATTCTTTTTTGTCAATAAAACCTGATACGCTTTTCACGGTTTCCGTAGACTGAATTATTTGAAGCTAACAACTGATTTTTTGTCAAAAAAAAATTCAATAAACACTTAATTTTTAAAAGAAATCAAAAAGTTTCACTTTGCAATTTTTTAAAAAAAATTTTCCCATTAATCCCGGCCTTCTGCTTGCAGGAAACTATCACACATGCCACTTCAAATTGTGTAGTTATAGAAAAATTTTCAGTTGGGCAGGGATAGTATACCGAACACCTCCACCTCTTTATTTTCTCTCTCTCTCTCTCTCATTTGCATTTCTTTTCTGATCAGCAGCTGATGGGAAAAAACCAAGAACAATTTGAGACATAAAAAATATAAATTGATAAATTTACTGTATGTGGATTCTTTATTAAAAATAAAAGTTTTGTTTATTTCAATTCAACTCAAATTTTATTTTAAATTTTCGGAGAATAATTTACAAAAAAGAAAAAAAACACAGATTTTATTTTTGATAAAAAAAATTAAAAGGAAATTTCTGCTAGCTTTGTGAAACTGTCAAACGTAAAAAGCTTTATATCGCATGGCAACATTTAAATTGCCCTCAATTCTTATTGTGTAATTTTATTTTCTTACAAATTGACCAATTTTAGTAATTTTAGTTTTAAAGTCTTAAATATCCATTCAATCCGATTGCAACAGGTTTGGGTCAAATTTTAAAATAAACCAAAACGATTTCGTTATTTGCAAATTTTTTTAATGATTCTTGGGTCAGTTGTAAAACTTAAAGCATTATAAAACGACAAAACATTGCCCTAAAATTTAAATTTTCCCTATTCATAATTTTTGAAAAACAAATGAGATTCGTTTTTTAAGATTTAAACTGGTTTTTTCTTACTTGGGGGGGAACAAATTTTTGTTTTCGCCTAACTCAACCCGATTCAAAACCCCCATCATTAAAAAATGAAAGATCTTCAAAAAAACCCACAAATTGTATGCATAGTGTGTCGATGAATATTTATCGTTTTTTTAAAATAAATTTTAAAGGGCCCAAAGGGGAAAAAAAATAATTGAATATGACCCCCTTTACCGTTTTTTTTTTCTGAAAACGGGGTTTTAAAAATTTTCGCCAAAAGGGTATAATGCTGCACCCTTTAGTCAAAATTTTATGCCCAAAATTTAAAAAATTTATAAGGCTTTTAGGCCGTTTTTAAAAATCGATTAATTTCAGTACAAAAAATGTTTTGGACTTGTAACGTAACATGACGAAAATAGACGGCCATCTTTCAGAATGCAAAGAATATGTACTGACTCTTATAAACTCTTAAACGCATTGAGGTTTTCGAAATTTCGTTTTTCAAAAAAAACCCAACTGTTTTCAACCCCGATCATTTAAAGCTGAAAGGTCTTTCAAAGCACTACAAATCATATGAAATAGTGTCTTGATAGGATATTTATTGTTTTAGAGTTTTGAACTCATTGGAAGCGGTGTTATGCGTATTTGAAATTTAACGAAATTGCTTACAATATTGGTTCGCCATAAAACCCTTTTTGCTTTTATGAATTAGGAAAAAACGGACCCTGGATGCAAAATTTTTAAACAAAATTTACACTTTTCTGTAAATATGAAATAAAAAATCGTTCCGAAAATAATGGCTGTAGACCGCAAACAAAAAAGACAACGTCATGTTTGACGTCATAGGGACGTCATGGGAAAAAAGGAAAATCAGTGTAATAAAATATGAGGGTCATATGGGGGTAAAAATGACGTTTGCCTCACAGAATATAAAGAGGTCTTTAAAACTAATATTCAGCCCAAAATTTGGTTAGCTTTCTAACCCCATCGGGAAGCGATGTTTTAGTATTTGAAATTTGACGTAAATTGGTTCGAATATTGGATTCGCCATAAAACCCTTTTTGTCTTTTTGAAAAATAAAAAAAAAAACCGGGAATGCAAAAACTAAAAGCCTAACAACACATTCTGTAAAATTTTGATTAAAAGCGGTCGGGAAAATAAGGGCTGTAGACCGCGTACAAACTTTTTCAACTGAAGTCAAAACTGCGTTATATGACGTCAAATGAAAAAGAAATTCTTTAAAAACCCGGGAAAGCTTTGGTTTGAAATATATGCCATAAATTTTCATTGTTGGGGGGCCAATGGTAACACACCGATTTTTAAACACAAATATAAGGGGAAAAAAAAAAAATAATAAGAAAAATAAAAAAAACCTAGATTTCTTTCTTTGAAACGAAGGGATAGGATTTTCTGCTACATTTGACAAAAAAACAAAAAGCAAAAAAAGTTAAAGGATATCAAATTTTTCCCTTTTTAAATTTTTTTTGTGGGGCCTTAATTTTCCATAAACTTTGAAAAATAAACCGTTAACTTGGGGGACATCTCAAAAGTAAATAAAAATTTTTTTTTCTTATTAATTTCATTTAACTTGGCCTATTTCTATAAACTAGTAACAAAACAAATTTATAGAAAAAACCCTTTCAATTCGTTTTTCACATTTAAATTTGGTTAGCCCTTTTAAGGGGGGTTTTTTTTTAAGATTGAATTTTTTTTGTTTTTTTTTTTTTAATTGGTGAGGAGCAAAAGTAAAAACCTGCATTTTGTTTTAAATTTTTAAATTGACATTGTTGCATAAAAGGGACCCCCCCGCAGGGGGCATATACCAGTAAGAACGGGACTGTTATTTCCCTTTTTAAAATTAAGTCGATGAAAAAAAAACCCCAAATTTACTGAAATTTGATGGGGTAAAACCCTATTTTTATTACTCAATTAAAATTGTAAAAAACCCAAATTTCCCTTTATAAATTGCTTAAAAATTTTCGGAAAGCGAAAGCGAAAGTAGGATATTTTCTGAAAATTTTTTACAAATGGGTTTAAATTTTTGTATTTTGTTGTAACTTCCTTTACTTTAATTTAATTTTAAAACTCTAGGGCCCCAAAAAAATCGTTTAACATTCTCTACATCTCCCCTCAATAAAAGGGTCTCTTTTTCAATAAATTTTTAAGGAAAAAAAAAAAAACCCCCTTTAAAATTACATAACGGCTAACTCGCTGAAATTCTACATGTTTAAATTCTTATTTTTAAAAGTAATTTCCTTATACTTTTACCCAAATTTTAAAACTTTAGGTACCAAAAAAAATCGCCCCGAAAAATCTCTCATTTCACACCCTTAATAAAATAAGAATATTTACCAAATTTATTGAGATACAAGCTCTTAAACATCGAAGTTGTGAAAGGGGGGCACAGGGGACCGACCGGTACCATAATTTTTTGTACTTATGGTACCCTTTGGAAAACCCTATTTTTTTTTTTTACTTTTGGTTCCCCAAACCCAAATAATAAACCCAATGGTACTATTTACGAAAAAAAATTTATGGTAAAACCCCCTGTAATAAAATAAAATTTCTTAAAGGAGGGCCCCTTCTTAAAGTTTTAAAAAGGGGAAATTGGGCAATTGAAAAATTCCCTTTTGAGACATTTGGGTTGGCCCTGAAAAGGGCCGTTTTGTTTCTTATTTTAAATTTTGGTTCAAAAAACAGTTTACAGTTCCCCCCTCCCAACACAAAACTTTTATCCATCCGCAAGGAGATGCAAATGACAACGGGTTAGATCCCATCTCGGTTGTAGTTGGGTAGATGGGAAAATCTTCAAAAGGGGGAAATGACAGGGGAAAGAGGGGGATCTCCCCTTTCTACCCAAAAGTGGGGGATATTTATCATACGCCCCAACTCGGTCGGGATAAAAAGTCTGGGTCGCTCTCTAGTTCCCCATAGCTTGGATTTTCGAGGAACAATTTTGCAAGTTGGGGTGGACAACGTGTTTTACGGGCTCATGTTTGCACTCCCCCAATTTTAAAAAAGTATAGATATGTGCATGTTTTATAGTAAGGGGGTTGACCTACTTTTTGTGTTGGGCACACCAAGAAAAAATTTTTTTTTTTTCCAATAAAAAAAAAGATGTGTTCGAAACCTTGAAACCCGAAAATGGATTACCTATAACCTACTTTTTTCATAACTATGAATTGGGGTAATGTTGGTATGTATTCATTCTTTTACCCCTGAAGTTCCTTCGTAAGTTATTCCGGGGGTGCAAGGAAGGGGTTACGAAAGGAGAAGAAAGTAAAAGTCAAGGAAGAGGGTATTAAAGGGAAAGAGGGTGTCACTTACCCCCTTTTCCCATTGCCCCGGATTTGTCGGGTTTTTTCCCGGTTCCAAACCCCGGGGCATTACGGGATTTGTATTTGAGTGGTGCTAACACTTCCAAAAATAACGGTCCTTTTCGGGCCCATTCAATGATGAAAAAGGTAACTAATAAATTGTATGATTTTTATGGGTTTAACAACAAACATGGTCGAACAAAAATTAAAGTGGGTCAAAAGCAAAAAAAAAGAAATAACAAACTTTGTTTTGAGCTGTGTTCAAATTACTTTTTTTTTCGTTTTAGGGGGTTTAAACCTCGTACTGCTTGTTAGGGTGAGCCTCAGGACCCCGATGTTTGGTTACGCTTCCTTGCGTTTTTTGGGTTTTACGGGGGTTTTCCCAATAGAGACCCCCAGAACTCAACACACTGTCCTCGGGGCACTGCTCCTACGTCCATTTTCTCATTTCACTGCCGATGGGTTTACGTGGGTACGACTATTTTTCCTTTTTGGAAAGCGGATAAAAAGGGTTGTTCGTGAATTGCACACGAGGTTTTGGCAATTAAAAACAAAATGCCCGGGTTTCTGAAAGGGGTAGCCCCCGTATTTTGAGGTGTGAAGTTTCTTGACATCCGACTAATGCCCTTTTCCTGACAGGGTAAGCACTTGTTTTTGTTTCTAGTCTTACTTGTCATGATGCTTGTTTGTTTTTTCCCCGAATCAAAGTGTTGCAGGTCTTTAAGAGAGCAGTTGAATCGGTTTTTAAGTGATAAGTGGCGGGTCCACCGCACTTTATAGGCCTGGTCGGGTTGGCGGGTTTAAATTAAAAAAAAACTTTGCTCACTTACTTAAAACCAACGTGTCGGTAGTGAAAAAACGCGTGATGACCCCCCGCCAAAAAAGCCAAAAATGTATAGGGAATATTTTCCTACCCCCGGGTCACAAGAACTTCAAAAAATTTAAAACGAAGGGCCACGTGACGATTTACTTTTGAAAGATAAAAAAACCTTTAATTTAACATAACTTTTCAATGAATGGTAAACATTTTTTTACGAGAAGCAGGGTCAATGACAACGATCTATTGTTCTCCATAAATTCCTGACCCAAATTGGATCCAATTCCATTTTGGGGAAAGCAACACAATTTCAGGAGATACGCTTTTTGGGAAAGAAAAAAAAAAGTACAAAAGCAACCAAAAAATTTGAGTTCCATACGGGCTCCCCCATTGAAATAAAATTTTTATGCCCGAGGGGGGGGGAAGAAAAAAAAGAACTTTGGATCGCACCCAAGCATTTAAACAGCCAAAATCAAACGAAGTAAAGGAAAGAAGAAATTTTTACGACAAATTTTTGGACGACAATTGTGGTAGGAAGTAAATCAAAAAAAGGGCGAACGTGGGAAAAAGCGAGGGGGAATTTGTAGAAATCTGCAAAATTCCTTCAAACCCCAAAAAAGCCAAACATTGAAATAGTGTGGGATAAGTAAATAACCTTTGGAAGAAGAATAAAGAAGATTAAAACCCCCCTTTTCCAGTAAAATGATCAAAGTGGGCCACTTTGAGAAAAGGAGTGTTTTTCAATCACCCACCCCTTAAAAAAAGCAAAATGTTTCCCTTTATCATCTGATAAACATTATATTGCATTACTCAACATGGGTTTTGGGGTCAGTATTCTGTGAACACTGTAAAATACGGTTATAAAACAGGAAAATCCTTGTGTAAAAACTTTGTCTGTTTTTCCCCCCACACTATGCCCCAAAAAAAAGGGTTCTTTTCCTTTGGGCACTGTGGTAAACATTTCATAGTCAAAAGTTTTTACCACAAAACAAAGCGGAAAATTAAAAAAACACTGGAAATTAGGGAATTGAAGACCTGTGTAAAAGGGGTTTTGGGCCAAAAAAAACCATCTCTGCCGGACTAAAAAATGAAGATTGAAGAAATTGTGGAGCAAACATCAGTGTTTACCCCGTACAAAAACCGGGAAACTGAAGTCCCCAACATCCTTTTCTTTCTTTGATTTGAGTCCGCTTTGTTTGGTGAACAAAAGAAAAATTTTTGTTTGCTCAGCGTGTTGGGGACTGTATGTGTCAACCAGAAAACCCTGTCAAAAAGTGAAGGGGGTGAGCCTAGAAAAAAAAATTTTGGGGTAAAAACCCTTGTCAAAATTTTTGTGGGGTGTTTCAACCCAGAAAAAAGGTACCACGTATTGTCAAACAAAAGGGTACGAGCACTTTATTTTAGGCACTTACTGAACATGTACCCAAACCAGAATTGATCATGAATGGAAGAAAATTCTAATGAAAAAGCCCATCAAGTGAGTTACGACCACGAGTTTTTCACACCTTTTTCCGTTTCCCCCCGCACGTTTTTGCGAGGGCAAAAAGGGTTTTTCCTTTTAAAATCCCAACACGGATAATCCAAGAAAATTTGGAGACTATCTCCCCTAATTTTTACGCCCAACCATGAAACCTGACAAGAAAAATTTCTAAAGGACAATGAAAAAGGGGCCCAAAAAAGGCTGTGTTTCACTTTCAGTTAAAAATAAAAAAGTATGCAATAGATGGGACATCTTGAGACGAGGTTTGGGGGGTTTGGAAAAGAACTTTGGGCCCCAGTGCCAAATTTGACCTTTTGGGGAAGCGACCACCTAGCCAAGGTGCAACAAAGTTTGGCGAAAAAATTAAATCCCCCAAAGCCTTGGCTGAATCTCGAGACGGGTATCCAAAAAAAACTCGATCCAATAAAAGGGATTTTGGTAAAAAAACTGTTTCCCCATTGGAATAACACATTCGCCATGCATTAAAGGGAGGTAAGTAAAAAGGGGCCCCCATTCGTTGACGGTTTCCCAAAAAAGAACAAACCCGTATACAATTTTCTGGGGTGTACAAAGGTGCCAAAATGCCCCCAAGGGGGAAGACATTTAAAAGGTTACACAAAAAAATTGGAGCAATTTAAAATCCAAAACCCTTTGGTTGAAAGTTTTAAAAAAAAGGTTACAACACAGTTGAAATGGGAATGTGCTTTGACGAAATGAAGATTAAACCAGAATACAGAGATTTTAAAAACCGTTTTTTCCCTTCCAAAACCTTTATCCCTGGGGATTTTTGTTTCGGGGGAAAAACCAATCCGTTCAATTGTACCGAAGTGGATAAACCCCCAAGGAAAAAATTAAATAGCTCTTTTGTCACGACCCTTTCGTGAAAATACAAAGCATCCCCGGGGGACACCCCGAATTTAATAAGAGAATTGAAAAAAGAACTTGGGGTAAAAGGGGATCATAAAATGTCGTGTATTGCCACCACAAGCCCTGTGGCTACCAGTCCCCCTATTCACTGTAAAAAGAAAAGTCTTTCACTGTGCGTACCGTCTGAGGAAGGTGTAAAAATGAACCCACACTCTGTACAAAGCATTTAAAGGCCGGCCCATGGGGAAATACCAAAGCTTTGAGGTAGGTCCAATTGGTAGCGTCTTCACATCGGCCTGGGGGCCAGGAAAAAGAGTGTAAAACGTATATTTAAAAAATACTTGAAATTGAAACAAAAGAAGTGGTTACCCAAAATTGGGGAAAAAAAAAAGAGAGAACCCGCTTTTTTAAAAAAATTACTTTTAGAAAGGGTATTGGCTCGAAATTTAAAAAAAAAAAAGGAAAAAAGCGTTTCCAAAACCCTGTTAAGCTTGTGTGGAAAATGACAAAAAAAAAGTTCAAAAAAAACGGATTGCTAAATGAACCGGGTTTTTACCTACTCCCGACCGTTGCACCATTTGCCGAATTTTCGTCTGAAACTTTTTGGGGGAATTATCGGATAAAAAAGGCCCCAAACCCCCATTACTTCAAACCGGGGTAAAGCCTTGTTTCGTCCCATGCTCGATTGAACTTTAACCCCTTGGAAAAATTGGAGTGGGTTCTTTTTTTGACACAGAAGTTGTAGTACATCATGACCCGACCCGTAAAATTCCCCAAAGAAGAAGGGCTTTGGGAAAGTGGAGGATAAGCCCAGGCGCTTGTAAATTCGGGGGATTAGGGAAAAAAAAATATGGGTAGAATTACATAAAAAAGGAATCGAATCAGAAAGCAAAAAAAAAGGCATATTTGGATTCAAAGAGCAAAAGCAATTTTAAAACTATGGGCGAGTGGTACAAAACGCAAAATTAAAAACAAATTTGAAATAACCCGAATCAAAAAACTAGAAATCCAAAGTGATCATGAGACCGCCAAGACTTTTCCCCCTGGGGGTTTTACAAAACGCGTGGTCGTGGAAAATAAAAACAGTGCCGTAAGGGGTTTTTAAACCGCAAACCCCCTTGGGTTTGACGTGGCATAGCCTGAACGGTGGGGGAAACAAACGGGTTTTCCCATGAACACTTACCAGTAAAATAAACAATATCACAACTCCGTTTAAGCAAAAAAAAAACCCCGCCTTTTGCAACGAGTTATTTTTTATTGGGCCCCGCATTGGAAACAGATTAATTCAAAGACGATGAAAGGGTCCCCTTTTTTAAACCAAGTTTATGATACTTAGTGTGTCGAAGGTTTCCAAGGAGCTAAAAAGTTTGGTCATTCAAGGATTTTTCCCTTTAAACCTGCTACCCCTGATCCTTGGGTAATTACTTTGATCCCAAAACTTTGATACATGGAAAAAACTGAACCGTTTTGATGAGCGTTGATCTCAGTTTGCGTTTAACCCGGGGAACGACACACCAGAGGAAACGTCCCTTTTATGACCCAGAACCTACCTTTGAACAAGTGTTTAACATTTTTGGTAAACATGCGCCGAATATTCAAACAAACGAGGCCAAATCCTAGTGAACAGTTTCTTTCAAGACCCCGATTTCAAAAACTTAGAAAGGTTTGAGTTGGGGGACGATTCCCTCGGGGGACCCCTACAAAATAAGATACTACGCAGAGTACTTTGCAAGACGAATGAGAACCAAAACAGGGAAAAATACTTCACTACAGGAAAAAAACATAACCCCAAATTCGGAATCCAGGGGCGTAGACTGTGCTGTTGGCTGTGCGTGTATTTTGGAATTCAATCAGAACAGGCTTTAAGACAATCCGAGGAACTGTTTGACGAAAGTGCGCATGGCTTTAAAGCTATGGATATACCATATATTGCCGGAATGGATGATGTATAAAAAAAGACTGATTCATGATGTGTGTCATAGTTTACATTTTTGCTGATGTTGTTCAAGTTTTTTATTTCTAGATGTATAAAATAAATGTTGTCATGCCAATGCTGTTATTATTTCTTGGACCATCAGGGAAAAAGTATTTTACTTTTTTCAACATCCTAGTAACATTTTCATCTCAGGGCCAAGTGGTTCAGGAAAAACTAAAATTTGTAAAAAAACTTATTGGTACAAAACTGATTTATTTCATGGGGTCCACAACACATCGTCTGGGGGTTACAAAGAATGGCAAAGTGCCTACGCACAGTTACAAGAACTTGAAGCTTCAAATTCATTCAGGGTACCCTGAGGATGATGAAGGATAGTAGACGATACAACCGTACCACACCTCGTCATATTTGATGATATGTTAGGAGAAAAAGATGAGGAGAAAATTAAATTAGGTTCACACAAAGGGACACCATAGAAAGCCACTGTCTTTACATCACACAAAAC
>CM037793.1:45727712-45777390 GCA_021229015.1 Solen grandis | reverse complement strand
AAAACAAAAAATAAAAATCGGGATAAGATTGTATTTTTTAAAAATATTTTAAAGGGTTGAGGGTGGTTGTCCAGAGGTAACACATCTGATTACAGATCCTAGGTTTCGTGTTCAAACCTGTCAGGGGTGAGAATCTTAAAAATGACCTTCCAAGGTGAAAAGTACTGGTCCAACACGGGAATCGTTGAGAGGGATTTTCCATTTCCACTTGTTTGAAATTTGACAAAAAAAAAATATTTTAAACTAAATATACTAAATTTACTTTACATAAATATGATCAAAAACAAAAAAATTGCAATCATATGTAACTGCATTTTATCTGTAAAGCCTTGTTCCCTCCTTTTCAAATCATTAGAATTTGAGAGGAGAAATGATGGTGAAAACAATACGTTTATACATAAAGATGCCATATTGGTAAAGTAAAACACAAGCTGTGCCAACTGAAAAAAATTTAAATGAACACTTCTTGTGTTATGACATGAAATTTTTATTAGCCCTTTTCCACATAATCTGTTTTTTGGCGAACAAATAATTTTCGCAACTGTAAAGAGTTTCACCTAAGGATCATCCCTCCCAAAATTTTTTAAAAATATGTGAAGTTTTTTTCAAAAAATGTCTTTTAAAGATTCATTTTATAATATATTGCAAATTAGTTCTCCCCCTGGCAGACATTTTTTTTAACAGAATCAAATTTTTTTCCCGCAACGTAGGCAAGCATCACAAGGATAATCCCTGCTTTTTTGATCAAATTCTGTGCAAACTGCTTCGAGCAGATTAAAATAAATACATATAAGGCAAATTACCCCACCCTTGCCGGCCATGTCTTTTGGCAGATCCAAATTATTTAGCAAATTTTGTAGAGTATCACTAAAAGTTTGAATCATTAGTGCCAAACTTGATCAAATTCTGTGCAGCTATTTCAGAGGGGATGTTTTTTAAAAAAGATTTCATAAAAACATATAGGCCATGTTTTTTGGCAGATCCAAATGATTTTGCAACTATGGTTGAGGGTCACCCAAGGGATCATCTGTACCAAGATTTTCTTTAAATCTGGCTTGTTGTTTTGGGATAGTTGAGTTCTCAGTTTTTCTTCCTCATTTAACCACCTCCCCAAAAAGGTACCATTCCCAATGCCAACAGAAGTCCTTCCCCAGTGAAAGCACCAGACTTTTCCCGATATCCCAAAACTACCGTTCCCAACAACTTACCCTATTCACATTCTACAGCGATTTTTTGTTAAATTATCATCAGTAAAACCATTTTGTATGAAGAGAAGTAAATTTAACCATCTGTTATAGATATTTTTTTCTATCCTAATATTGTACATAAAAGTTACATCACTTAAAGCTTTTCTTTCAAGGAACTAGCCCTTTTAGATTTTTTTTTTTTTTTAAGGTAAAAAAAAAAAACAACAGGTACAGATTTACTTTATTTTTTGTGAAAATCCCAATTTCTATGATTTCAAGACTATTTTTCCTATTTAAAGATTTTACAACATGAAAATTTCCCAAAACAGGACCCTTTCCAAATTTGGGGATGAAAAAAACTGCTGGTTCTACATGAACCAAGTTAGTTTTAGCAACCTTTGTAAAGGTTCACTCAAGGACCATTCCAGCATATAATCAAATTCAGTCCAGTGGTTTCACTAGATTAAAAACAATTGTTGACTATGCATAACGATATGCACAACAACAGACTCAGGAGAAGGGCAATCCCCAAAAATCACATGAGCCCATAGTGCTCAGGTGAGCTGAAACTGATAATTAAAAAACACAATATTTTTGGAATATTTTCATGCTTATCAGAAGCAAATGCAAACAAAGTGTGAAAACAAAAATATTAAAGAAATCAAAGTCATTTAAACTAATCATTAGAAATGCTGACATCACACTTCAGTAATTAATTAGAAAGTTTAAAAACTTAAAATTTTCTCTATGGCTTGGGTTTTGTAATATTCAGGTACCAGGATAATAATTGATTTTATGTATAGAACTGTTACGGGATCCAATACAGGGTACTTGTCTACTCTTAATTGAATTAAATGGATAAATAAAAAGTATTTGTAGTGATCAGTTGAGCTAAAATCCTTCACCAATCAAGTGGAAAATCCCTCTTGTTTTCATTGAAAAGTTTAGCTAAAAATTTTGGCATAAATAGTTACTAGCACGATATTGCATACATCAGACATGACATTTCTCACACTTAATTTTCAAATACAGTTATAAAAAGAATGACAATCAAAACTAAACATTTTTTATGTATTTGCAAAACACCAATCAAGTATAGAAGCTTTACAGGACAATGGCTCTAACTACCCTTGATACCAGTGGGAGAATATATTACCTAGGGTAGTCAGCCACTATGGTTGATGTCAGTGGGAACACACAGACACACAGCAAAGCAGTACATGTACATCAAAACCTGGAAGAGATCATACAAATTTGTGTTTTTTTTGAAAATTATGAATAATATTTTAAGTCATATATAAAACATTTTCCTATTTCATTTAACCTTATAAAAAAAATAAATATCACATACATATTTATGAATCCATGAAACTTAGGGATTTCAAAAATATTGACAAAATAAAAACAAGGGCAGTGCATTTTATTATTCCAGTGCCCTTTTCTTTAAAGTCTTCTTTGAGTTTTCAAAATTATTGCTATATTTGCATTTTTTATCTACTTAATGCCATAAAACCCGAATTTTTTTTTTTACTAAAGAAGAAAACAAATGATGTCAAACATTTCAAAATGCCATCAATCCATACTTAAGTTTAATGAAAATATTTTTGCATTTCTTGGGTTTCACGGGGATCCAGTTTTTGAAGACGGGACTAAACTAACGAACAGACAGAATGGCCCCGTCCCAGTACCAAAAGTACCCTTTTTTAACACTAAAGGGACTATCAAAGATAAAAAAAAATATTCAGGATGTAATTTAAAATAGAATCCGCAAAGCTGATGTGCCCCCCTGACAATGACCTATCGGGTTGACAGTAAAGAGCCTTTGTCACTTTATTTTCAAGAGGGTTTTTGATGTGCAATGATGTTGCCATCAAAGGGGAAAAAGGGGCTTAAAAGATTCAAAAAAAAATGTAAACATTATAACTTTAATAAAATTTAAAACAAAGGGGACACATAAAATTTTTTAAGCCGGGACAAGTTCCCCCTACCCTATGCATCTTAATTCTAACTTAAAAAATCCTAATACAATAATCAAAGGGGAAAACACCAAAATTCAATAAAGGTTTTTGGGTTCTTACCACTGTCTGCCTTCCGGTCATTCCCAACAAAAAATACATATCAAGTGTCAATTCATTCAATTTTTATGTTGACAAAGAAACGCCTTACAAGAAATTCTAAAGGGGAATAATTTCAAAAAGTGCACAAAGTAGGGTTTGTTCTTGTGCCTCCCAACTCCGCATCATAGCAAAAAAACTTAACATATGAAGTTTAGAGCATTCAAAACTTATGGTGACAAGTTTCCCGAACAAGCAGATGGGGTATTTCCATTGCCAACGCCGCGGGCCGTCAAAATTAACCCCCTTTATCCGCCGGGACTATGGCTAGATTGTAGTTTTTATATTTCATTTTTAACTGAATTACAATGTGAAACAGCTAAATTCTACCCAAACATAGTGGCATGTTATTTACTTCATGAAAATCACTAATGCAACCTTTGCTTTAAACAGCCTGTAAAACCAAGCAAGGTTGAATCACAATATTAAATCGGAAAATGTATTATACATGTTATAAAAATTTAATGTATTTATGTATTTACCACCCACAATGGAACTTCATTCTACAGCCTTGTCAGAAACTACTGTTTTATTTGGTAGTAAGTGACTGTCTCTCAGAAAACGAACATGGAACCTCTGAAATTTGAAAGAATAACATGCCAATGAATATAACATATATAAACAAAAAAGTTTTTGCTCATTTGGTTAAAAAAGCCTTTAATGCCGGTACTAAATTTTTATGCTTCAGAACAAACAAGGGTGAGGTGTAAACATTTCAAAAGAAATTTTGGAATTGGAGTACCTTTAATAGGCCTTTGTTGTATAAGAGAAAATTCCTTGTTTGCCCATAACCAAAATAATACCATGGGGGGGCCCCTGGTAAAATTGAAAAATTTTCAAGATATTTTAATCTATATATAGATAATGATCTATGTTGATGGTTAATTGACTCACTAGTTGTTAGTGTTAAGACACTGAGAAAAAAAAAAGACTTAAAAACCTCATGAGACATTTTTTTTTAAATATCTAACTTCATAAGCCATTGTGTGCAATTGAAAGATAAAGAAACACTGCATTTAAAAATGAAAAATTTGCAATGCAGAAAAAGGACCAAAAACATTTACTCATTGAATTACAAGATGAAACATTCAGTTTAAAATGAAACACACTGAAAACTAAAAGAAAAGGTTTGAATCTAACATAATAAGTCTATGATTGAATCAATCAAATCCATAAAAATTTTGCAATATTCAAATATCCTCATTCAACACCTTCCCCCTTGGGCCCCAAAAAATTTTGAAACTTCAGATTTTTTCTTGCTCAACTTTTTCTTTTACAGATTTCGCATAAAGAAAATTTCACGCCAAAAAAGATTATTCTGACATAAGTTAAGCCACCAATTCCTTTACACATTAGGGTTTGTGCAACTTCCATCGATCAAAACTTCTATGGGCTTCTGTAATTACTTTAAAGCGAAATTCTGCTCGTGACAAGGTTGGGAGAAATTTTGTTTTATTTTTTGCATTAACCGCAATAAAAAAGAAAAGCATGTAATAAAAGCAATAGCACATTGCATTTTGAAAAACCATTGGTTGAAACAGAACAACATGGTTTTATTGGAATTTGGTGTATCATAAATAATACCCCTAGCCAGGCGACCTTTTTTCCCTTTTTTAAACCCAAAACGACTTCTTTACCTTGTAAAGGGAAAAAATCGAACAGGTCACTTGGCTAGGAAATTTATGATGCCCCTGCAAAAATACCAATTTAAAAAATGATATATCTATTACTAAACAGGAAAACCTTTCCAACTATCTTTTAAAATTAAACCTTTATCAAATTGTTATTCTTAAACTTGTGGACATGAGAAAAAAAACATGCATTGTAATTAATAAATTAAAAATTTCTTTAATTGAAGGCCCCCATCATAAGACATTAATAAAATTTTGTTTTCTGAATATCCTACCAATCAATTATTTGTCTTTTAATTTTCAAAAATTAATTCTTGTTCTCCTTATTTAAAATTTAATAATTCCAATCACCCCCATAGGTTTGGACAAAACGGACTAGTTTTGTAATTTAGAAATGCTATTATCTTTGTATTTTGGTTTTTTAAAAACCCAAATTTGGCCAATACCAAGAAAAAAATTGTTTTGGACTCTTTTATTTTGAAGGGTGTAAAGTTAATTTTTTTTTTATTATTTAGGCAAAAAACAGAAATATACACAATAATAACATTGACACTTAAGAGTGGGATAAGTTTTTTTCCGTGTTCTTGTTTGAATATTTGCTTTTTTTACAAACCAATTTTTTCTGTAAAAAGAACAAAGAATTCAGTGCAACTGTTTACATAGACCCGGTCCCAAATATATGAAATTAAATACTTGGCAAATCATTTTCCAGTTCTTTTGCGAAATCCAACCCCCATTTGGGGATTTTTGAAATAATTCTGATTTTTTTTGGATATTGAAAAATTATTTCCTTAGGTTTGTTTTTAATTTTGGAAATATTGTGCATTTGATCGTAAAAAAAAACCTTAAAATTGAGGAATTTTTTTGACATTTTCCTTCCCAATAGCTGCTTGTGCTACCCGTGAACACAATACTTTAACTTTAATACCTTGAAAATTAATTTAAAATATGAAGGGAAATATAGGAACGTTTTAAGAAACATTTAATATAAAATAGGATTGTTTAGAATTTTTCATCAATAAACCTTGTGCGTCGAGAACACAATACTCCAGGTTTACTTTTTAAGTAAACCGAATTGTCGCCATTTTGAAACCCAAAAACCGTTTTATGAGTAATTTTTTTAACATATTCTTTACATTTCAAAACGAATTACCTTTACCGAACCATTACTTCTATCAATGTACAATAAATGAACTTGTTAATTTCTGCAACGGAATGAAAAAGCTGACCAAAGGGAAAACAATTTACACTCTAAATTTTTTTTTTTAAAATTTCAGTTGTACAGGGGGAAAAAATGGGGCACCGGGTTTTTCTGAAAGCGCTGAAAAGGTTTCTGAATACGCAATGAAATTTTACGGGGAATGCCGAAAAAAAAAAAATGGGAAAAAAATTAGGCGCAATGTAATTTTTTTTTCATTGAAAAAATTTTTAATTTTTAGACAAGTTTTTAAACAATCCATTTTATTCAGAATGAAATAGGAAAATTTGTTTTTGCATATGATTTCCCAAGACAAATACGACCAATGAATAGTGTGGCGATTATTTGTGTTTTTTTCAGAAAAAAAAGATTAAAATACCCCCTCTCTTATACTAATTTTTATTATTTACTGCATTTCTAAATACTTAATGTTAAATGCTAAAAATAATTTGTTTTTTTTATTTTTACGCAAAGGGAGCGTTTCGTAAAAGTCCCTTCATGATAAAAACTCTTTATTTGGGTCCAAAATTCAGATTGGGTTTTTTTTTTTTTTTTTTTTTTTTTTTTGCATTGTGTTCAAATAAGTAATGTTTTGTTAATCGCCAGACCTGTGAACCTTTTTCAGCCCTGGGTTCAATAGCCGAAGCGCTACATTTAAGCCTTCTGTATCGAAAATTGTTTTAAACAACACTTGGTTTTTGACTACCGATATCCAAAACAACGGAGGCAAATTGAATTTTAGCAATTTTACAATAAACTTTCGAAAGATTTTGTAGATGATTAAATTACCAAAAAATACTTGTTTAAATTTAGAGTTCATAAGGGGAACATAACGCCTAGCGCTTCGCCTGTTAACACAAGGCAGGTTATCAGAGGGGTCAGGAACACTCAAAAGGGGAAATTGAAAGGGTTCAAGGGGATTTTTGTAGCCCCAATTCAGTACACATGGTATTGAATAAATAAATCAAGATTAATTGTTTGGAAAGAAAAATTAAAAGGCTTATCACTTATATTATTTCAAAACTTGATAATCGCTGTCAGTTTTTTTTGCCCTTCTTTCTCCCCCCCCCCCCCCCCCTCGTCAAAGATGTAACATAAAATCAACAATACACCAACTTTTTAAAAAGCATAGTTAAAAATGCGTAATAGTTTGGGTTAGGTAGAAAAACTTAAAAAATAGATTTCAAATTAAAAAGTTGTATTGAAATCATTCAGTACTGTATTGAAAACGAGGACACTTTACGTAATCTTTAAAAACAAAGTTTAAACTACAGGCTAATTCCCGGTATTAGCCCTTGGAAGATAGAATTTTCAATATAAGGGATTTTAATTAAAAACATTGCATAATCTTACATAGTTGGAAACTTAGCATTACAGGCAAAAAAATATATGTGAGTAAGTAATCACTAAGTAAGCTTTTAAATCAACCTAAATTTAAGGTGAAAAATTTTAAAAAAAAAAAAAAAAAAAAAGAAAAACAGACAGGGAGAGAGACAGTGAATTTCCATGAAATTAATCGAATACTGCATTGATACTAATAGCATATGAAATAAACAATAACTGTCTAGTCTAAAACAGGGGTATCATGTTCGTGTAGAAAAAAATGGGGTACCGGGTACTCATGAAAAACAAATCAAAAAACTGTTTACGGATTTTTACAAAGTTTTAAAAGTTTCAATGGAAAGATTTAAAAAAATTTTGGGATGGTTTCTTCTATAAATGATTTCATGTTATATATACTAATGACAACATCTTTAGGGAGTTGACCAACCAGTAACACACATCCTTTATACACTGACTAGGATAGGAATTACGGATAGGGAAAGAAGTTTAAATTTGTATTCTTATTGGGCACCAAATTCACCAAATAAAAAAAAAGATTTGGGGGATTTAATTTTTTGGTAAAAATTTTGATCTTTTTTGGTTACATTTTTTTTGTTCAAATTGTGGGGGTATAAAGAAAAGTTTTGACTTTCTTCTTGTAAAACTTGACTGAACTTTTTCAAGGTGGATTATTTTTAGCCCCTTTCGTGTTTTCGGGGTCTTCATTCCGAAAGGCAAAAGGCGAAATAACAAAAACATGCCATAATTTTCTTATTTTACCTTTCGGTGAAAAACAGGGAACCACAAAATATTCCAGGCAAAAATAAGAAAATTTTAAACAGGCAAACAAAAAAATTTAACCCTAATTGAATAAAAACTTTCCTCTTTGAATGTTTCAGTTTTGCGGGTTTAGAAAACCATTTCATTTGGGCCCCTTTAGTTGTCTTTGTTTTTTTGTGTTGCACCCTAAACCTGAAAGCGAAAAACCCACGACACTAGCGGGATTTCGTGTTGTCGTGTTTTTGCGCATCAAAAGGAAAAGTCAAATAAAAGATAGAAACAATGGTTTCGCCCTTGGTTTTCTATTTGTATATATGATCAGGGATTGTGGTGGCTGATTTCTGCCATTTCGACCCGAAAGGCGAAATAACGAAAAAGGGCCACAATGTCTTTATTTTCCCTTTTTCGGGGCAAGGACCACACAACACAAAATTGTAAAAGCGAAATTAATTTTTTTAAAGGGGGAAAGGAAAAAATGTTTCTTTCTTTAAAACCCTTTGAGTTTCTCCCTCCAGATTCTCAATCCTAAAAAGGGTCCCCCCTTTTCCTGCTTTGTGCATATGGCAGCATTTTCAGAAAATCCTTCATAAAAAAACTTGTTTATATCTTATAAAAAATTGAATTTTTCCCCATACTAATTTTTTTAAAGTATTTACATTTTCATATAATTATTTCCAAATGTTCTTAATGTCAGCGATTTTTCATGATTAAGTATAACCCCGGATGGCAAAACCGGGAATGTTGTCATTTTGTTCCTCCAAATTTTTTAGTTGAAAACACTACTCCGGAAATTGCTATTCGTGGTGTCTGATTGTTTATAACCCAGGAACATAAAAACATTCAAAGATGAAACTTTTCTTTCCTTCACCTATTAAAATTTTGTTATTTTGCCAGGCTTATGTTGTGTCTTTGACCCAAAAAAGCAAAAAGGTGAAATAATGCCCTTTATGGCATCTTTTCATTCTTTCGCCTATTAGGGTCAAGATACAATATAAGGACAGATAAATTTTCTGACATAAAAGGTTTTCGTACTGTAACAAGAAACATTCAAAGACGATACTTTTTTTCATTCGCCTGTTAAAATTTTGTTATTTTGCCGGGCATATTTCTTTTTTCACAACGAAAAATATGGAATTTTTGTAATTTCCACCTTTCGCTTTCAAGTGAAGACAAGAACACCAAACGCAGAAATCCTAATTTACTGCATTTCTAAAAACTAAAATGTAATATTAAATAAAATTTGTTTATGTTTTCTGCTTTTTGGAGATTTTGCTTAATATCTTTTTTTTGTAGCCTGACTATAGTATGGGGGGTTTCTTTGTTCGGCGGCGGCGGCGTCCAATTTGTTGTCGGACAAACTTTGTCCCATAAGTTTGGGAAAGGCTTGAAATTCTTTTGTATGTTCCTTTCGATGACACGGAGGGCAGTGCGCAAGAACCATAACTCTAACCTTGTGCACTTTTTTGATTTTCCCCTTTGATAGAATTTCTTGGCCGGGGCATAAACTTTGTCACAATAAGTTCGAATGGCTTGAAACATCATATGTTTTTCCTTGCAATGCGCAAGGGCAGTGCAAAAGAACCAAAAACTCTTACCTTGTGCACTTTTTGTGTTATTCCCCCTTTGATAGAATTTTCTTGTCCGGAGCATAATTTGTCACATAATTTGAATGACTTGAAATTCTATGTATGTTCCTTGCAATGATCGGGTGCAGTGCGCAAGAACCATAATTACCGTCTGCCTTTTTAAAGTATTCCCCTTTGATAAATTTCTTGTCCGGGCATAACTTTGTCACAATAAATTTGAATGACTTGAAACTTCATTTGTATGTTCCTTTAATGAACCAAATGTGCAGTGCTTTAAAACCAAACCTAGTCTTACTTTTTGAGTTATTTCCCTTTGATAGAATTTCTTGTCCAAAAGCATAACTTTGTCACCATAAGTTTGAAAGAATTGAAATTCAATGTATGTTCCTTGCAGGACGCGTGTGTGGCATGAACCATAACTCTTCCTTGTCACTTTTTGTGTTACTCCTTTTTGATAGTATTTTTTTTGTCCGGAGCATAATTTGTCACCTAAGTTTGAATGACTTAAATTTAATTATGTTTTGCAATGACAAGGATGCGTGCGCAAGAATCATAACTGTACCTTGTGCCTTTTGAGTTATTCCCCCTTTGATAGAATTTCTTGTCCAGGGTAACTTTGTCACAAAAATTTGAATGACTTAAATTCACATGTATGTTCCTTTCAATGACGCGGAGTGCATTGCGTAAGAACCATAACTTTAAACCATTGTTGCACTTTTTGTTTTTTTCCCTTTGATAGAATTTCTTGTCCGTAGCATAATTTTGTCACCATAATTTGAATGACCTTGAAACTTCATTTGTATGTTCCTTGCAATGACGAGAGTGCAGGTGCCCCACGGACCAAAATGTCTACCTTGTGCATTTTTGTGTTATTCCCCTTTTGATAAATTACCCTAGGGGGGCGTTTTGTTAAAAGTACTAGAGGCTTATAAACTTTGTTATTTGAGGTTGATTCAATTACGTTTTTTTTTGCTTTTGTTTTTGTTGTCATAAGCCTAATCAAATATGAAAAAATTTCAATTTCCTTTTTTAAAAATGTGATTAAATTTCCCGAAAACCATGTTTTAAGCAATTTTTGCGATTCTATTTTTAATTATTATTTTTCTAACCTTTTTTTGTGAACGGCTATCCCATAAATAAAAAAAAGGCACTTTTTCTGATTTTTTTAACCACTTTTGCCCAATTAATTTGAATTTGAACCAACGTTGAAAAATTTTCATTTTTGTCTTATTTTTTGCCGCTAGGGGGGCTTTTTTGTAAAAGTTTTAAGGGCTTATAACTCTGTTATTTGGGGGTCCGTTCAAATGCGGTTTTTTTGATTGTTTTCCTTGTTAGAAACTAAATAAAATTTGATAGTTACAAAAAAAATTGCGTAAATAAAATTTTCTTTGCTACAGGGGTTGGTTTTGAATTTAAAATTCAAAAAAAAAAGGTAAAAATGAGGGTGGTCTACAAAAAAAAGGCCCCATTTTATTAGAATGGGGAAGGGGGGAATTTTGTGGTTGCATTTTGATTTAAAAGACATTTACGCACAAAATATATGGTGTGGCAATTTTGAGAATTGCATGATTTGTCCACATTCGCGGTCAAACATAACCAATATTTTCGAAAATTTAACATTTTAAAAGCATGACTTTAAGGTTATTTGCAGCTTCTATTTTTTTTTTATTTTAACTTCATCATTTTTTCCTGTTAATGCATTTTTTATAAAAAAATAAAAATCATAGAAAAAAAATCACCTTTTAAAAATGCAAAGGTCAAGGTATTACCAATTATTATTATTTATCGGAAAAATAGCTCCAAATCTAAAAAATATTTTATAAAAGTATTGAACAAAGTTTTAGTCGTGAAGAATCTTTCCATTAATGTTTTGTTTTGAAGATGGATTCATTGATCAAATGACCCACAGTCCAAAGTTTGATCCCTTATCAAACAATTGTATATCCATATGTTTCCACTTTTTGCTGTTCCTGACCCTTTTTTTTTTGTTCAATCTTCATCGTTTATTTCACTGTTTATGCATTTTTATAAAAAATAAAGTCAAAGAAAAAAAACAAGCATAATTTTGAAAGGGAAGGTCAAATACCAATTATTATTATTTTATCGGCCCCAAAATAGCTCCAAATCTAAAAATATTTTATAGAAAAATATATAACAAAAGTTTTTTATTCTTGAAGAGATCTTTCCATTGGGGTTTATTTTTGAAGATCGACTTATTTGATCAAATACCATAGTCCAAAGTTTGATCCCTTATCAAACATTTGTATACCATATTTTCCTTTTTTTTTTGCTGCTCCCTGACTTTATTTTTTGTTCAATCTTATCATTTTTTTCATGTTTATCATTTTATAAAACAAAAAAAAATATAAGAAAAAAAATCAAGCATAAAACAAAGGTCAAGGTCATATCCAAATATTGTTTTTTTTATTGGCACAAAATAGCTCCAAATCTAAAAAAAATTTTAAAAAAAGTAATGAACAAAAGTTTTAGTTTGTGAAGAATTTTTTCCATGGGGGGTTTAGTTTTTGAAGATCGACTTCATTTGACAAATTACCACAGTAAAAAATTTAATCTTTTATCAAACTTGTAAAGCCGAATGTTTCCTCTTTTTTGCAGGGACTGCTTTTTTTTGTTCACTCTTATCATTTTTTTCACTGTTTACATTTAAAAATACAAATAAACTCTAGTAATAACGATGAAAAAATGCAAAAGGTTAAGGTCATAATACCGATTATTGTTATTTTTTCGGACAAAATAGCTTCAAACCTAAAAATGTTTTAAAAAATATATGAACAAAAGTTTTGTTTGGAAGAGATCTTTCCTTTTGGGGTTTAGTTTTTGAAGATCGGCTTCATTAGATCAAATTAAAAAAACAGTCCAAAGTCTGATCCTTTTCAAAAAATTCTTAAATCATTTGTTACCTCAAAATTTATTTCAGGTGGCATATTTTGTAAATTTTCGTGTTTTGTCCAAAGCGAAATAACAAACAATATGGACGTTTTTTTTTCCCTTTCGCCTTTTTTTGGCCAAGACATAAAGACCCCATGATTGCGTTTATTTCCCCTTTCACCTTTAAGGGCTAGTACACAAAATAAAAAATGGCAGATTCGGGCCATCTTAATTTACTGCATTTTAAAACCTAAATTGCAATATGAAAAATAAATTTTGTTTTCATTTTCCCCTTTAAGGGGGAACTTTGCTTGATTTCTGGGAAGAAAGTCCGGAGAGCTAATGTCAAAACCCCCCCGGCTCATTTTCATCTTTTCGTCCGTAAACAAATTTAACCTGGCTTATATCTTTTATATTCTAAGAGATAGAGTTAGATATTTTATATGTAAAAAATCTCAATTCAAGTTTCTTTAAATTTGGAACTATGACTTTTGGCTTTGCCCTGACCTTGAATTTGACCTACTTTTCAAAAATTAAACCCTTTGACAAAAAGTGCTTTTTTTCAACTATGTTGTCTTCTGACCACTCTTGTTGTTATAAAAAGAAATTGTATTTCTTGTTGAAACCCTTTATAAATTTGATAAATCTAAGACCAAAAACCTGATTTTTTTACTGGCACAGACGTTTAATGTTCGAACCTTGCAAGACTTTGAAAGACCTATGTGGGTATATGAAAAACATTTTTTTGCAATAAACTTCAAACTTTGTAACAAATTTTTACCCGAAGTCCCGATTTAAAGCTTATCTTTTTTGAAAATAAAATCACATTTATGCACCTTTTACATAAAAGCACAATTTTGTACTCTTAAGTATCAACACACGCATGAATTCCTTTCTTTTTTTAATACAATTCGTGAATGCAATGTTTGAAAAGAATGAATTGAATTGCAAAACGATGATATCGCAATTCTGATTGCGTTCTGGTTAGGTTTTCGCACGCTTGCGAAAACCTATTGTTCTTCTTCTGTTTTTTTTTTTTTTTTTTTTTTTTATTATTTTTTTTCCGTCTCTTTTTTTTGTGAACGGCATATCAACAAATAGGAAAAGTAACAGTTCTGATTTTTTTACCAGTTTTGTCCTAGATCTAATTTCATCCTAACGGAGAAAATTTCATTTTTGTCTTAATTTTGCCGCAGGGGGGCGTTTTTTAAAGTGACTAAGGGCTAATAACCTCTGTTATTTGAAGTCCGATTGAAATGCGGTTTTTTTGCATGCTTCCCTTTGGGCAGTTACTTAATAAAAATATGATAGTTTTCAAAAAGGGTTGCGTATATATAACTTTCGTGCTACAGGGAGGTTGAATGTTTCAAAACTCGAAAAAACTGGGGAAATGAGGGTAGGTCTGCTAAAATTTATCCCCCCTTTCAGGAATGAGTAGGAGAATTTTGTTTTTTGCAATGATTCGCAAGACATATACGCCACAAAATATATAGTGTGGCGATTTTGGAAATGCTTTGGTTTGTCCACAGTATGCTTCAAACTTTACCAATATTTTCAAAAAATAAAATTTTCAAAAGCATGACTTTTAATGTTATTTTGCAGCTCCTGACTTATTTTTTTATTCAATCTTCATCTTTTTTCCTGTTAATGCAGTTTTATAAAACAAATAAAATCATGGAAAAAAAAAATCACCCCAAAAATGCAACGGTCAAGGTCATATACCAATTATTATTATTTACGGCAAAAAACCTCAAAATTTTAAAAATATTTTAAAAAATTTTTATGAACCAAAAGTTTTTGTCTGTGAAAGATCTTTTCATTGGTGTTTAGAAATTTTTAAATCGGCTTCATTTGATCAAATGACCACAGTCCAAAGTTTTGATCCCTTAAACAAAACAATTGTATAAACCATACTTTCCTCTTTTTCGCTGCTCCTGACTTTAATTTTTTGTTAATCTTCTATTATTTCAATGTTTATGCTTTTTTATAAAACAAATAAATTCATAAAAAAAAATCAAGCCATAATATGCAAAGGTCAAAAAGGGCTATACCAATTTTATTATTTTTATTTGGCATAAAAAAGCTCCAAAAACTAAAAAATTTTTATAGAAGTAAAATGGAAAAAAGTTTTAGGTTCTTAAGAGCTCTTTCCAGGGGATGTTTATTTTTGAAGATCGGACTTGATTTGTATATTACGGCCGTCCCAAAGTTTGATCCTTTTTTGGAAATAATTGTAATCAGTTTTAAAGCTTCAAATTGTGATTTATAAGAAAAAAAATTTCGAAATAGGCGACTTGCGTACTTGATTGAACTATTTGCTGGGGATTCTAGGTACCTAATGGAAAAATTGTAATCAATTTTGTTTTCATTTTTCCGCTAGGGGGCGCTTTTTCTTGAAAGCACTCTTCTACTTATAACTCAAAAAGTTAAAGCCTGATCCAAAAGCCGGTTTTTGCATTATTGGTTTCTTTTTGATAGCCTAATATAAATATAAAGTTTTTTAGGTATGAGTTGGCTGAAACTTTTTTTAGCCCGCAACGGGAAGGTGAAAGTTCGAAAAAATCGCAAAAAAAATGTGCAGAAAAGGGTTTTGTGTACGAAAAACCTATCCTTTTTGTTTTACTCGATAGAAAAAAATTCTGTTTTTTCTGCAAATGATTTGCAAGACCAAAAAACCACAAAATATATGGGGTAACGAATTAATAATTTTCAAAGGTTGTTTCCCTAGAAACGGTCAAACTTCACTAAATTTTAGGGAAAATTAAAAATTTTCGAAAAAAATGTTTTTTTGTCGCTCCTGACTTTATTTTTAGTTCATTCTTCAGGATTATTTTCCAAGTTATGTATTGGTTTTTGTTTTAAAGGGGCCTCACAATTTAAAAATTAAAAAAGAAATTTCAAAGGTCAAGGTCATA
Source organism: Solen grandis (assembly GCA_021229015.1). Classification (NCBI taxonomy): domain Eukaryota; kingdom Metazoa; phylum Mollusca; class Bivalvia; order Adapedonta; family Solenidae; genus Solen; species Solen grandis. The sequence goes on along the minus strand of CM037793.1, from coordinate 45,761,767 downwards.
TTCGATAATTGTGTTTTTAAATTTTGGGTCCGAATAAACTCCAAAACAAAAAAAAAATTTTATTGAAAGAAAATAAACAAAAGTTTTAGTTCTTTAATACCCCTTTCCAGTGATGTTTAGGTTTTTTAAGATCGGACTTGATTTTGGTATATTACGGCAGTCCAAAGTTTGTCCTTTTTGGAATAATTGTAAATTTAGTTTTTATGCTTTTAAATTGTGATAATTTAAAGGAAATAGAATGTTCGAAATAGTGCGACTTGTATGCTTCAAGAACCCCTTTGCTGCTTTTCTAGGTACCTAAAAGTAAAAAATTTTACTCAATTTTTGTTTTCATTTTGCTTGCAGGGGGCCTTGGCTTGAAATCACCCTTTATTACTAAAATGAATTAAAACTGATTTTTAAAGCAAAATTTTTTGCATTCTGTTCCTTGGTGCTCAATTTGAAAAAACACTAAAATATTTATGCGATATTTCATGAAAATGATAGTAATTTCCAAAATGCAACATTAGTTCGTTATAAGTTAAGTGGCATATCGCTTGTCGCGTGTCATTTTATACTGTTGTTGTCGGGTGCAATTGTTGTTTATCATCCAATGTCGTTATGTCATCCTCATAAAGCAACACACCCCCATATAATGTTGCAGTACCGGGTCTGTAAAAAAATTTTTTCAAGTTTGCGACTACATTACGACAGGTAAACTTAGAAGTATTCTTCTTGGTAAAAAGGGCGCTTAACATTGCGACAAAAATTTTTTGAAAGATCACTGTATTAAAAAGTATTCAAAAAAACCATTTTAAAAGAAGAAATATGTTTTTCGAAACATGTGACTCCTGAAATGAATGGAATTGCTTTTGCGAAAAACCGATGATATCGCTTTTAGCGATTCTTGTTAGGTTTTGCTCCTTGCGAAAACCCCATTGTCTTCTTCTGTTTTATTTTTTTTTTTTTTTTTAGGTTTTCCATCGCTTGCGAAAAACCATGTTCTTTTCTGTTTTATTTTTTTTTTTTTTTTTAGTTTTTCGCATCGCTTTTCCCAAACCTATTGGTTCTTCTTCTTTTTTTATTTTTTTTTTTTTTTTTTTTTTTTTTTATTATTTTTTCCGTCTCTTTTTTGTGAACGGCTAACAACAAGATAAAACAGTCAAGTTCTGATTTTTTTACCAGTTTTGTCCTTAGGGGGATCTGAATTTTTATCCTAAAAAGTCGAGAAAATTTTCATTTTTGTCTTAAAATTTTTCCGCAAGGGGGGGTTTTGTAAAAGTGACTAAGGGCTTAAAACTCTGTTATTTAAGTCCGGTTGAAATGGGGGTTTTTTTCATTGGTTCCCCTTTTATTACTAATAAAATATGATAGTTTTTCAAAAATTGCGTTATATAACTTTCGTGCTACCCGGAGGTTGAATGTTCGAATCTCGAAAAAACTGTGAAATTTGGGTGGTCTGCGAAAAATTTATCCACGTTCTTTCAGGAATGAGATAGGAGGAATTTTTTTTTGTTGCTTTTGATTCGCAAGACATATACGCCAAAAATATATAGTTGGCATTTTGAGGAATGCTAGTTTGTCCCGTACGTGGTCAAACTAACCAAATTTTCGAAAAATCCATCTTTTAAAACATGACTTTAAAATCATTTGAAGCTCCCGGGCTTTTTTTTTTTGTCAAATCTTCATTAAATTTTTTACTTAAGTTATAACTATGTCTTTAAAGTTTTTATATTATAAAAAATTTTAAAAATTGTATTGTAAAGGTCAAGGCATATTAGGTTTATTTATATCTTTTCGGCTTGAAAACTCAAAACCTAAAAACAATTCATAAACAATAATGAATAAAATATTTATTTTTAAAAGAGTTCTTTCCAAGGAATTTTTAGTTTTTTAAGATTGGACTTTTATTTGGTTATTTTTAGGCCTTCTGAAGTTTGATCCTTTTCAAAAATCATTGTAATAAAGCATTACTTAAATCATTTGGGCTCCCGACTTTTTTTTTTTGTTCAACTTCATGAAATTTTTCCCCATTTATGTAAGACTATGTCATTTTTAAAATTTCATATAATAAAAAAGTTTTAAAATTATGTAAAGGTTTAAGGTCATATTAGGATTTTTATATTATTTGGCTTGAAATAGCCAAAAACCTAAAAACAATTCAAAAACGATATATGAAAAAAAATATTTAGTTTTAAAAGAGTTCTTTTTATGTTTTTAGATTTTGAAATCGGCCTTGATTTGGTCAAATTTTATGGCATTCTGAAGTTTTGATCCTTTCAAAAATCATTTATTTAAAAAAAATTACTTTAAACATTTTTCAGCTGACAGGTAATACTCAAAAATAAATTTTTTTGGGTAAAAAAATTGTTTAAAACATTGCGACAAAATTGTTTGAAAGAAACGCTGTTAAAAAATTTTCAAAAAAACCATTTTAACAAGATTTTTTGTTTTTTGGGTCATGCGATCGGAACTTGGAAAATAAGTGCTTTCGCGAAAACCGATGATTTTTCGCAATAGCGAATTCTAGTTTTTAATTATTTTTTCCGTCCCCTTTTTGTTGAACGGCATATCAAAAGATGGGGAAAAAAATCAATCTGTTTTTTTTCCAGTTTTGTCCTAGGATTGAATTTGATCCAAAAAGGGCGGGGGAAAATTTTTTATTTTTTTTCTAAATTTTGCCGCTAGGGGGCGTTTTTTTAAAAGTGACTAAGGGCTAAAAACTCTGTTTTTTGAAGCCGATTAAAAAAGCGGTTTTTTGCATTGCTTTCCCTTTTAGTTACTAATAAATTTTGATATTTTTTTAAAAATGCTATAATAACTTTCGTAAAAAAGGGGGGTTTTTAAAAGTTCAAAAACTCGAAAAAACTTTTTGAAATGAGGGGGGGCTGCAAAAAATTTTTTTCCCCGGGGCCCTTTGGGGAAAGGGTAGGAAATTTTTGTTTTTTTTTCATATGATTGGGGAAAAATATACGCACAAAATTTTTGGGTTTTGGGGGGTTTTGGGGGAAAAATTTTTTTGGTTTTCCCCCAGTACGGGGTTTTAAAAAAACCCCAAATTTTTTTTGAAAAATCAACTTTTTTTAAACATACTTTTAAGGATTTTGCAGCTCATGACTTTATTTTTTTTTTAATCTTCTCATTTTTTTTCACGGGGTTAAGAAAATTTATAAAAAAAAAAAAACCCCAAAAAAAAAATTCCCCCTAATAGGGGAAAAGGAAGGGGTTTTTAACCAATTAATTTTTATATCGGCATAAAAAAGCTAAAAAACTAAAAAAAATTTTTTTAGAAAGTATATGAACAAAATTTTTTTGGCTGTGAAAAGTTTTTTATTGGGTTTATTTTTTTTAAAATGGACTTAAATTTATCAAATGACCACAGTAAAAATTTATTTTTTTATAAAACCCCAATTTATATCCATATTTTTTCCCCCTTTTTTGCTTTTTCCGACTTTATTTTTTTTTTCAATTTTTACCCCTTATTTCACTTTTTAAAGCATTTTTTTAAAACAAATAAAATCATAAAAAAAATGAAGCATAATATAAAAAGGAAAGGGGCATATCCAATTAGTTTATTTATATCGGCATAAAATAGCTAAAACCCAAAAAAAATTTTATAGAAAGTATATGAAAAAAATTTTAGTCTGTGAAGAATTTTTTCCCCTTTGGGGTTTTTTTTTTGAAGATCGGTTTTTATTTGATCAAATGACCACAGTCCAAAGTTTGACCCTTTTTATAAAAAACTTTTTTTTAAAAATACCCAAAATTTTTTGTTTTCCTTTTTCCCCTTTTTTTCTTTTTCCTGACTTTATTTTTTGTTAAACCCATCATTTTTCACTGTTTATGCTTTTTTTTAATACAAAAAAAAATCATAGAAAAAAAATCAAGCATAATAGGGGAAAGGGGTAAAGGGTTTTAAAAACCAATTAGTATTTTTTATATCGGCATAAAATAGCCCCAAAAACAAAAAAATTTTTTTTAAAAGGGATATAAACAAAAGTTTTAGTTTTTGAAGAGATCTTTCCATTTTGTTTTTTTTTTTGGGGGGACTTCTTTTGGGAAAAAAAGACGACAGTCCAAATTTTTTATCCTCTTATAAAACAATTGAATACCCCCCTTTTTTCCTTTTTTTTTGTGCTCCTAAAATTTATTTTTTTTAAAAACTTCATCATTATTTAAAATTTTTATGCAGTTTTATAAAAAAAAAAATTTTAAAAAAAAAAAAAACAAGCATAATATAAAAAGGGGCAAGGTATTTTTCCAAATTTAAAATTTTATTTAAAAACGGCATAAAATAGCCCCCAAACTAAAAAAATTTTTTTAGAAAGTATTTAAAAAAAGTTTTTAGTTTTTTAAGAGCTTTTTTTCCGGGGTGTTTATTTTTTTAAAAAAGGGCTTGATTTTTTTTTTATTTTAAAAACCCCCCCCCGTCCAAAGTTTGACCCTTTTTTTTTGGAAAATTTTTTAAACGGGGTTTTTTATTTTAAAATTTGATATAAAAAAATTTTAAAGTTGGGGTTTGGGGGCTTGCGTACTTGATTGAAAAATTTGCTGCAGGGGTAGGTACCAAGGGAAAAATTTGGGAAAAAAATTTTTTTTTCTCTTTTTTCCGCAAAGGGGGTTTTTTTTAATTTTAATTTTTTCGTTGAAAAATTTTTTTATTTTTTTTCTTTTTTTTCCCCTGGGGGCGTTTTGGGGATAAAATCAAAAAAAGAGGAAAAAATTGTTATTTGGGGTCCGTTTTAAAAAGGGGGTTTTTTTAAATTTTGTTCATTTTAGGGTTTCCCCCAATAAAATATGATAGTTTTTAATGATTGGGGACAAAAATTTTTTTAAAAAAGGAAAGGGTTTTTAATGTTAAAAACCTTAAAAAAAAAGGGGGAAAATGGGGGGAGGTTTTACAAAAAAACCACCCCGTTTTTTCAGAATGAGATAGAAAAAGTTCTTTTTTTTTTATATGATTTGAAAGGGGCATATACCACAAAATAAGGGGTTTGGGGTTTTTTAAAAAACCCCTTGTTTTTTCTTCTAAAAAAAGGTCAAATTTTTCTAAATTTTGGGGGAAATTTAAAAATTTTTTTAAAAAAATTTTTTTTTGCTCCTGATTTTAATTTTTTTTCCTTTTTTCCTGAAATTTTCACCCCCTTTTTGTAGTTTAAAAATCCTGAATGTTCCAGAGAAAAAAAATTAAAAAATATTGCCAAAAAGGCCCGGGGATATCATGAAATTTTTGGATTTTTTTTAAAGGCCTAAAATAGCTCAAAAAAAAAAATTTTTTATTGTTTTTAAGGGGGAAAAAATTTGGTTTGAAGATTTTTTCCCCCCCAAAAAATTTTTAATTTTTTTTAAAACCCCTTATTTTATTTTTTATTAATTTATCCCCAAAAAAAAATTTTTAAAATTTTTTAAAAAATTTAAAATTTTTATTTTTTTTTTATTTTTTTTTTAAAAATTTAAAATTTAATAAAATTTTTACAAAATTTTGAATTTTAAATACTAAAAATTAATTTTAAAAAAAAAAATTTTCCCCCCAAAATTCCCCTTTTTTAAAAAAACCCAAAAAAAAAAATTTTCAATAAATAAATTTTCCCCCTTTAAAATTTTAAAAAAAATTTTTTTTTAAAAAATTCTTAACACCCCTCTCTTTTTAAACTAAAAAATTTAAAATTTTTCTTCCCCCCCCCTAAACTTTTTTTCCCTTTTTTCAATAAATTTTTTCCCAAAAAAAAAATTTTAAATTAAAAAAACCCAAAATTTGTTTTTTTTTCAGAAACCCCCCCCTTTTCCAAAAAAAATTTTTTTTGTTTCCCCTTTTCCCCTTTTTAAAAATTATTAGTTTTTAATTTTTTTAATTTTTTTTTAATCTAACCTTTAAAAAATTCCCCATCTAAAATTTTTTTTTGAATTTCTTTTTTTTGGTTTTTATGGGGGTTGGTGAAATTTTTGGACCCCCCCCCTTTTTTTCCCCAAAAATGTTGCACCACAAAACACGGTAAAAAAAGCCCCGGGTTTTCCTTTGGGTTTAAAAGATATACCACACAAAACTAATCCTTTTTGCTTGGGTTTTTGATTCCTTCCCCTTTCCGTTTTTTGGGAAAAGAAATTTTTTTAAATTAAGGGGACTAAAAATAATCCCATTTTTTTTAACCCCCCCGGGAAAAAAAATCAAAACGTTCGTCAGTTTTACTTTCTCTCTCTCTCCCTCTCTCCCCCCCCCCCACCCCCTCTCCCTCTCTTGTGTCATAGATGTAACATATAAATCACAATACACCCTAAGCATAGTTAAATATGCTGTAATCAAGTGATTAGGTAGAAAATACTTAAAAAATAGGATTTCAAATTAAAAAAGTCAGTTGTATTGAAAATCATTCAGTATTGTATTGAAAACGAGGACACTTTACGTAATCATAACAACAAAGTTAAATAAACACAGGCTAGATTCACGCGTATAAAGCACCTTGGAAGATAAATTTTAATATTAAGGGATTTTAATTTATAAACATTGCATAAGTCTTACATAGGTTGGAAACATTAGCATTACAGGCAAAAAAAAAATCATCAGTGATGTACAGGTAATTCAGCTAAGTAAGCTTTTAAATCAACCTAAATTTAAGTGTGAGATTAAAAAAAAAAGAGAGAAACAGACAGGGAGAGAGACAGTGAAGTACCATGAGAATTAATCGAATACTGCACTGTACATAGATAGCATACTGTAATAAACAATAACTGATGCTAGTCTAATAACAGAGTATCATGTTCGTGTAGAAAAAATGTGGTACCGGGTGACTCATGAAAGCAAAATCAAAACAACTGTGTTACGGATTTTTACAAAGTATTAAAGTTTCAATGGAGAAAGATTATATAGATATGGCATGGTTTCTTCTATAAAATGATTGTCTGTTATATATACTAATGACAACATGCTTATAGGTGATTTGACCAACCAGTAACACACATCCTTATATACACATGATCTAGGATAGGATACGGATATGAAGTAAGTTTATAATATTGTATTCTTATTGGGCACCAAATTGCACCAAATAAAAAAAACATGATTTGGTGATGTAATATTGGTAAAAATTTGATCTTTTTTGGTTACATGTTCTTTTGCTTCAAATTGTGATGTATAAAGAAAAGTATTCGACTTGTGCTTCTTGTTTAACCCTTTCCCTCATAGAGGAAACCATGAAAAGACCTATGCAAAACAGCATAAAACCAGATCAGCCTGCGAGTAACTCGCAGGCTGATCAGGTTTATGCTGTTCGCTGCTCCTCAGTGATCTGGAAATGAGGATTTTGTAATTAAATTTGGTAAGGTTTACCTGTGGTTTTCTGCAGATCAGGCTTTATGTGATACCTATTGAGGGCGTCAAAAGGAGTATATATGAGGGAAAGGGATACTTGACTGAACTTTCTTCAGTGGTGGATTATTTTAGACATTTGTGTGTTCGTGTCTTCATTCCGAAAGGCAAAAGGCGAAATAACAAAAACATGCCATAATGTCGTTATTTTACCTTTTGCCTTTCGGTGCAAAAACACGAAAACACAAAATATTCCAGGCGAAATAATGAAATTTTTAACAGGCAAAGCAAAAAAAAAGTACCCTAATTGAATAAAAACTTTCCTCTTTGAATGTTTCATGTTTGCAGGTAGAAACCATTTCATTTTGGTGCCTTTAGTTGTCGTGTTCTTGTGTTCGCACCCTAAACCTGAAAGGCGAAGACACGACACTGTAGCAGATTTCGTGTTGTCGTGTTTTTGCGCATCAAAAGAGAAAAGTCGAATGGTTTCGCCCTCCGGTTTCTATTTGTATATATGATCAGGGGACTGTGGTGGCTGATTTCTGCCATTTCGCCCGAAAGGCGAAATAACGAAAAATGCCACAATGTCTTTATTTTGCCTTTCAGGGCAAGGACACGACAACACGAAACATGTCAAGTGAAATATACATTTTTTAAAGGCGAAAGGACAAAATGTTTCGTCTTTGAATGCTTTGAGTTTCTCCCTCCAGATTCTCATCCTATATAGGGTCACCAGTTTCCTGCTTTGTGCATATAGTCAGCAGTTTCAGCATGTCTTACATAAGAACTTGCTTATATCATATATAAATTGAACTTTTCCATACTAATTTTTTCAGTATTACATTTTCATATAATTATTTACTCTATGTTCTTAATGTCAGCAGATTCTCAGTGATTAAGAATAACCACGGATGGCAAAACCAGAAGTGTTGTCATTTTGTTCCTTCAACTTTTTTGTTAGTCGAAAACACTACAACAGGAAATCTGCTATATCGTGGTGTCTGATGTTTATAACCCAGGACATGAAACATTCAAAGATGAAACTTTTCTTTCCTTCACCTATTAAAATTTTTTATTTTGCCAGGCATATGTTGTGTCTTTGACCCAAAATGCAAAAGGCGAAATAATGACAATATGGCATCTTTTCATCCTTTCGCCTATTAGGGTCAAGATACAATATAAGACAGATAAATGGTTCTGACATAAAAGGTTTCGTACTGCTAACAAGAAACATTCAAAGACGATACTTTTTTTCATTCGCCTGTTAAAATTTTGTTATTTTGCCTGGCATATTTAATTTCTTCACAACGACAATATGGCATGTTTTGTAATTTCACCTTTCGCCTTTCAGAGTGAAGACAAGAACACACTAAACTGCAGAAATCCTAATTTACTGCATTTCTAAAAACTAAAATGTAATATGTAAATAAATCGTTTTGCTGCTATTGGAGATTTTGCTTAATATCATTTTTGAGTAGCCTGACTATAGTATAGGGGTTACTTTGTATGTTCCTTTCATTGACACGGAGTGCAGTGCGCAAGAACCATAACTCTACCTTGTGCACTTTTTGAGTTATTCCCCTTTGATAGAATTTCTTGTCCAGAGCATAACTTTGTCACAATAAGTTTGAATGACTTGAAACTTCATATGTATGTTCTTTGCAATGACGCCAAGTGCAGTGCACAAGAACCATAACTCTACCTTGTGCACTTTTTGTGTTATTCCCCTTTGATAGAATTTCTTGTCCGGAGCGTAACTTTGTCACCATAAGTTTGAATGACTTGAAACTTCATATGTATGTTCCTTGCAATGACGCCAAGTGCAGTGCACAAGAACCATAACTCTACCTTGTGCACTTTTTGTGTTATTCCCCTTTGATAGAATTTCTTGTCCGGAGCATAACTTTGTCACCAAAAGTTTGAATGACTTGAAACTTCATATGTATGTTCCTTGCAATGATACGGAGTGCAGTGCGCAAGAACCATAACTCTACCATCTGCACTTTTTGAGTTATTCCCCTTTGATACAATTTCTTGTCCGGAGCATAACTTTGTCACAATAAATTTGAATGACTTGAAACTTCATATGTATGTTCCTTTAATGACGCAATGTGCAGTGCGTAAGAACCATAACTCTTCCTTTGCACTTTTTGAGTTATTCCCCTTTGATAGAATTTCTTGTCCTGAGGGTAACTTTGTCACAATAAATTTGAATGACTTGAAACTTCACATGTATGTTCCTTTCAATGACGCAAAGTTGCAGTGCATAAGAACCATAACTCTACCTTGTGCACTTTTTTAGTTATTTCCCTTTGATAGAATTTCTTGTCCGAAGCATAACTTTGTCACTATAAGTTTGAATGACTTGAAACTTCATTTTGTAAATGGTAATAACCTGTTTTTGAGGTCGATTCAATTCGGTTTTTTTTGTTGCTTTGTGTTACGTCACTAGAGGCTAATAACTCTTGATATTTTTAATTTCTATTGTTTAAAAATGTGATTGAATTGCGAAAACCGATGATATCGCAATTCTGATTGCGATTCTAGTTTTTTATTATTATTTTTCCGTCTCTTTTTTGTGAACGGCATATCAACAAGATAGGAAACAGTCACAGTTCTGATTTTTTTACCAGTTTTGTCCTAGGATCTGAATTTGATCCTAACGTCGAGAAAATGTTCATTTTTGTCTTAATTTTGCCGCTAGGGGGCGTTTTGTAAAAGTGACTAAGGGCTAATAACTCTGTTATTTTGAAGTCCGATTGAAATGCGGTTTTTTGCATTGCGTTCCTTGTCAGTTACTTAATAAAATATGATAGTTTTCAAAAAGTTGCGTATATATAACTTTCGTGCTACAGGAGGTTGAATGTTCGAATCTCGAAAAAACTGTGAAATGAGGGTAGGTCTGCGAAAAATTTATCCACGTCTTTCAGGAATGAGATAGGAGAATTTTGTTTGTTGCATATGATTCGCAAGACATATACGCACAAAATATATAGTGTGGCGATTTTGAGAAATGCATGGTTTGTCCACAGTATGCGGTCAAACTTTACCAATATTTTCGAAAAGTCAACATTTTCAAAGCATGACTTTTAATGTTATTTGCAGCTCCTGACTTTATTTTTTATTCAATCTTCATCATTTTTTCACTGTTAATAAAATTTTTAAAACCAATATTTTCGAAAAGTCAACATTTTCTGTATATGAACAAAAGTTTTAGTCTGTGAAGAGATCTTTTCATTGGTGTTTAGATTTTGAAGATCGGACTTCATTTGATCAAATGACCACAGTCCAAAGTTTGATCCTCTTATCAAACAATTGTATATCCATACGTTTCCTCTTTTTCCCTGCTCCTGACTTTATTTTTTGTTCAATCTTCATCATTATTTCACTGTTTATGCATTTTTATAAAACAAATAAATTCATAGAAAAAAAAATCAAGCATAATATGCAAAGGTCAAGGTCATATACCAATTATTTTTATTTTTATTGGCATAAAATACCTCAAAATCTAAAAATATTTTATAGAATGTATATGAACAAAAGTTTTAGTCTGTGAGAAGATCTTTTCATTGGTGTTTGGATTTTGAAGATCGGACTTCATTTGATCAAATGACCACAGTCCAAAATTTGATCCTCTTATCAAACAATTGTATATCCATATGTTTCCTCTTTTTTGCTGTACCTGACTTTATTTTTTGTTCAATCTTCATCATTATTTCACTGTTTATGCATTTTTATAAAACAAATAAATTCGTAGAAAAAAAATCAAGCATAATATGCAAAGGTCAAGGTCATATACCAATTATTATTTATTTTTATCGGCATAATTAAAATAGCTCCAAATCTAAAAATATTTTATAGAAAGTATATGAACAAAAGTTTTAGTCTGTGAAGAGATCTTTCCATTAATGTTTAGTTTTGAAGATCGGACTTCAATTGATCAAATGACCACAGTCCAAATTTGATCCTCTTATCAAACAATTGTATATCCATATGTTTCCTCTTTTTTGCTACTCCTGACTTTATTTTTTGTTCAATCTTCATCATTATTTCACTTTTATGCATTTTTATAAAACGGATAAATTCATAGAAACGAAAATCAAGCATAATATGCAAAGGTCAAGGTCATATACAAGTTATTGTTATTTTTATCGGCATAAAATAGCTCCAAATCTAAAAATATTTTATAGAAAGTATATGAACAAAAGTTTTAGTCTGTGAAGAGATCTTTCCATTGGTGTTTAGTTTTTGAAGATCGGACTTCATTTGATCAAATGACCACAGTCCAAAGTTTGATCCTCTTATCAAACAATTGTATATCCATATGTTTCCTCTTTTTTGCCTGTCCTGACTTTATTTTTTGTTCAATCTTCATTATTATTTCACTGTTTATGCATTTTTATAAAACAAATAAAATCATAGAAAAAAGCAAGCATAATATGTCAAGGTCATATACCAATTATTGTCATTTTTATTTGCACAAAAAAGCCCCAAATCTAAAACGATCTAATATGATACGTTTCAATTTCTGTTGCTTAAAAAAGTGATTGAATTGCGAAAACCGATGATATCGCAATTCTGATTGCGATTCTAGTTTATTATTATTTTTCTAACCTTTTTTTGTGAACGGCATATCACCATGATAGAAAAAAGTCACATGTATGAAATTTTAATCAGTTATTACCACGTATTTGAAAATGATCCTAACGTTGAGAAAATTTTCATTTATGTCTTACCTTTCCCGCTAGGGGGCGTTTTGCACGAAATTTATTAATGGCTAATAACTCACTTATTTGAGGTCCGATTCAAATGCGGTTTTTTGCATTCTGTTTCTTGTTGATAGCCAAATAAAATATGATAGGTTTCGAGGGTACGTGTCGCTGAAAGTATTTGAGCTACAGAAGGTTGAAAGTTCGAACCTCGCAAAAAACTGTGCAAATGAGGGTAGGTGTACGAAAAACCTATCCATTTTTGTTAGAGATCAGATAGAAGAATTCTGTTTGCTGCAAATGATTTGCAATACATATACGCACAAAATATATGGGGTGGCGAATTTAAGAAATGTATGGTTTGTCCTCTGGAAACGGTCAAACTTCACTAAATTTTAAGAAAAGTTAAAGTTTCAAAAACATGTTTTTTATCGCTTCTGACTTTATTTTTTGTTAATTCTTCATGATATTTTCACAAGTTATGTATTGATATGTCGGAAAGGGGATCACAATTAAAAAGTTAAAATGAAATTGCAAAGGTCAAGGTCATATTACGATTATTGTGTTTTTATTCGGCTCCAAATAGCTGCAAAACAAAAAATATTTCTTAGAGAGTATATTAACAAAAGTTTTAGTTCTTCAAGAGCTCTTTCCAGTGATGTTTAGTTTTTGAAGATCAGACTTGATTTGGTCATTTTACGGCAGTCCAAAGTTTGATCCTTTTTTGGAATAATTGTAAATCAGTTTTAATGCTTCAAATTGTTATATACGAAATAGAATGTTCGACTAGTGCGACTTGTATACTTGATTGAACTATTTGCTGCATTGCTAGGTACCTAATGGTAAAATTGTAATCATTTTTTCTCATTTTGCCGCTAGGGGGCGCTTAGCTTGAAAACACTCTTCTACTTATAACTCAAAAAGTTGAAATCTGGTTCAAATGTGGTTTGTTGCATTATATTCCTTGTTGAAAGCCTAATTAAAAATGATAGCTTCTAGTTATAAATGGCTGAAACTGTTTGAGCTATTAACGGAAGGTTGAAAGTTCGAACCTCGCAAAAAACTGTGCAGATGAGGGTAGGTCTACGAAAAACCTATCCATTTTTCTTAGAGATCAGATAGAAGAATTCTGTTTGCTGCAATGATTTGCAAGACATAAACGCACAAAATATATGGGGTGGCGAATTTAAGAAATGCATTGTTTGTCCTCTAGAAATGGTCAAACTTCACTAAATGTTAGGAAAAATCAAAATTTCTAAAACATGTTTTTGTCGCTCCTGACTTTATTTTTTGTTCATTCTTCATGATATTTTCACAAGTTATGTCTTGTTATGTCTGAAAGGACCTCACAATTAAAAACTTAAAAAGAAATTGCAAAGTTCAAGGGCATATTACGATTATTGTGTTTTTATTTTGCTCCAAATAGTTCCAAAACAAAAATATTCATTGAAAGTATATTAACAAAAGTTTTATTTCTTAAAGAGCCCTTTCCAGTGATGTTAAGTTTTTGAAGCTCGGACTTGATTTGGTCATTTTACGGCAGCCTAAGTTGTGATCCTCTTTAGAACAATTGTAAATCAGTTTTTATGCTTCAAATTGTGGTATACATGTATAAGGAAGAATGATTGCTAGTGGACTTGTATACTTGATTGAACCATTTGCTGCATTGCTAGGTACCTAATAGTAAAATTTTAATCAGTTTTGGTTCTCATTTTTATGCGATTTTTTTGCATTCTGTTCTTCGGTGACATCAACTTGAAATGATTAAAAAAAGATGATGCGATATTTCATGAAAATGATAGTAATTCAATGCAACAGTTGTTCGTAATAGTGTTGAATGGCATATTGCATTGTCGTGTGTCATTTGATACTGTTGTTGGTCGTTTGCAATTGTTGTTTATCGAATACAATGTCATTTGTCTCCATCATAAAGCAAAATACACATATAACATTGCAGTACCCGAAGTCCGTAAAAAAAGTTTTCAAGGTTACGACTACATAACAGACAGGTAATACTCAAAAGTATTCTTCTTGGTAAAACGTCTGATTATACATTGCGACAAAAATGTTTGAAAGATCACTGTTTACAGTATTCAACAAGCAATTGAACGAAGAAATATGTTATTCGAAACATGCGACTCGTGACTTGAATGGAATTGCTTTCGTGAAAACTGATGATATCGCAATTTCATAACTGACAGGTAATACTCAACAATACTCTCTTGGGTAAAAAGTCTGCTTAAACATTGCGACGGAAACGTTTGAAAGATCACTGTTAACAGTACCAAATAGCAATTGAACGAAGAAATGTTTTTCGAATCATGCGACTCGTGAACTGAATGGAATTGCTTACATGAAAACCGATGATATCGCGACTACATAACTGACAGGTAATACTCAAAAATCTTCTTTTGGGTAAAAAGTCTTCTTAAACATTGCGACAAAAGTGTTTGAAAGATCACTGTTAACATTATAAACAAGCCATTGAACAAAGAAATATTTTTCGAATCATGCGACTCGTGAACTGAATGGAATTGCTGTTGCGAAAACCGATGATATCGCGATTGCGATTCTAGTTAGGTTTTCGCATCGCTTGCGAAAACCTATTGTTCTTCTTCTGTTTTATTTTTTTTTTTATTTTTATTATTATTTTTCTAACCTTTTTTTGTGAACGGCATATCACCATGATAGAAAAAAGTCACATTTCTGATTTTTTTACCACTTTTGTCCTAAGATCTGAATTTGATCCTCACGTTGAGAAATTTTTCATTTTTGTCTTAGTTTTGCCGCTAGGTGGCGTTTTGTAAAAATGACTAAGGGCTAATAACTCTGTTATTTGAGGTCCGATTCAAATGCGGTTTTTTGTATTGTGTTCCTTGTCAGAAACTTAATAAAATATGATACGTTTCAATTATTTGCGTATATAAAACTTTCGTGCTACAGGAGGTTGAAAGTTCAAATCTCGAAAAAAACGATGAAATAAAGGTAGGTCTACGAAAAACGTGCCCATTTTTTTCAGAGATGAGATAGGAGAATTTTGTTTGTTGCATATGATTCGCAAGACACATACGCACAAAATATATGGTGTGGCGATTTTGAGAAATGCATGGTTTGTCAACAGTATGCGGTCAAACTTTACCAATATTTTCGAAAAATCAACATTTTAAAAGCATGACTTTTACGGTTATTTGCAGTTCCTGACTTTTTTTTTTATTCAATCTTCATCATTTTTTCACTGTTAATGCATTTTCATAAAACAAATAAAATAATAGAAAAAAAATAACATATAATATGCAAAGGTCAAGGTCATATACCAATTATTATTATTTATATCGGCATAAAATAGCTCCAAATCTAAAAATATTTTATAGAAAGTATATGAACAAAAGTTTTAGTATGCGAAGAGATCTTTCCATTGGTGTTTATTTTTTGAAGATCGGACTTCATTTGATCAAATGACCACAGTCCAAAATTTGATCCTTTTATCAAACAATTGTAAATCCGTATGTTTCCTCTTTTTTGCTGCTCCTGACTTTAATTTTTGTTTAATCTTCATCATTATTTCACTGTTTATGCATTTTTATAAAACAAATAAAATCATAGAAAAAAATTCAAGCATAATATGCAAAGGTCAAGGTCATATATCAATTATTATTATTATTATCGGCATAAAATAGCTCCAAATCTAAAACTATTTTATAGAAAGTATATGAACAAAAGTTTTAGTCTGTGAAGAGGTCTTTCCATTGGTGTTTAGTTTTTGAAGATCGGACTTCATTTGATCAAATGACCACAGTCCAAAGTTTGATCCTTTTATCAAACAATTGTATATCCATATGTTTCCTCTTTTTTGCTGCTCCTGACTTTATTTTTTGTTCAATCTTCATCATTATTTCACTGTTTATGCATTTTTATAAAACAAATAAAATCATAGAAAAAAAATCAAGCATTATATGCAAAGGTCAAGGTCATATACCAATAATTGTTATTTTAATCGGCATAAAATAGCTCCAAATCTAAAAATATTTTATAGAAAGTATATGAACAAAAGTTTTCGTTTGTGAAGAGATCTTTCCATTGGTGTTTAGTTTTTGAAGATCGGACTTCATTTGATCAAATGACCACAGTCCAAAGTTTGATCCTTTTATCAAACAATTGTAAATCCATATGTTGCTTCTTTTTTGCAGCTCCTGACTTTATTTTTGTTCAATCTTCATCATTTTTTCACTGTTTATGCATTTAAATAATACAAATAAACTCATAGAAACGAAAATCAAGCATAATATGCAAAGGTCAAGGTCATATACAAGTTATTGTTATTTTTATCGGCATAAAATAGCTCCAAATCTAAAAATATTTTATAGAAAGTATATGAACAAAAGTTTTAGTCTGTGAAGAGATCTTTCCATTAATGTTTATTTTTTGAAGATCGGACTTCATTTGATCAAATGACCACAGTCCAAAGTTTGATCCTCTTATCAAGCAATTGTATATCCATAGCTCCAAAACTAAAAATATTTCTTTGAGAGTATATGAACAAAAGTTTTAGATATTCAAGAGCTCTTTCCAGTGATGTTTAGTTTTTGAAGATCGGACTTGATTTGGTCATTTTACGGCAGTCCAAAGTTTGATCCTTTTTTGGAATAATTGTAAATCAATTTTTATGCTTCAAATTGTGATATATAAGAAATAGAATGTTCGACTAGTGCGACTTGCATACTTGATTGAACTATTTGCTGCATTGCTAGGTACCTAATGGTAAAATTTTACTCAATTTTGTTTCTCATTTTGCCGCTAGGGGGCGCTTAGCTTGAAAGCACTCTTCTACCTATAATTTAAAAAGTTAAAGCCTGATCCAAATGCGGTTTATTGAATTATGTTTCTTGTTGATAGCCTAATAAAATATGATAGGTTCTAGGTATGAGTGGCTGAAACTTTTTGAGCTAGCAACGGAAGGTTGAAAGTTCGAACCTCGCAAAAAACTGTGCAGATGAGGGTATGTGTACGAAAAACCTATCCGTTTTTGTTAGACATCAGATAGAAGAATTCTGTTTGCTGCAAATGATTTGCAAGACATATATGCACAAAGTATATGGGGTAGCGAATTTAATAAATGCATGGTTTGTCCTCTAGAAATGGTCAAACTTCACTAAATTTTAGGAAAAATTAAAATTTCGAAAAGATGTTTTTTGTCGCTCCTGACTTTATTTTTAGTTCATTCTTCATGATTTTTTTTAAAAATTAAAAATTACTATTTGTTATGTTTGAAAGGGCCTCACAATTAAAAAGTTAAAATGAAATTTCAAAGGTCAAGGTCATATTACGATTATTGTGTTTTTATTCGGCCACAAATAGCTCCAAAGCAAAAAATATTTTATTGAAAGTATATACGAAAAGTTTTAGTTCTTGAATAGCCCTTTCCAGTGATGTTTAGTTTTTGAAGATCGGACTTGATTTGGTCATTTCGAAATTTGTCCTTTTAACAATTGTAAATCAGTTTTTATTCTTCAAATTGTGATATATAAGAAATAGAATGTTCGACTAGTGCGACTTGTATGCTTCATTGAACCATTTGCTGCATTTCTAGGTACCTAATAGTAAAATTTTACTCAATTTTGTTTCTCATTTTGCTGCTAGGGGGGCGCTTGGCTTGAAATCACCCTTTATTACTAAAATAATTAAAGTCTGATTTTTATGCAATTTTTTGCATTCTGTTCCTTGGTGACATCAATTTGAAACAACACTAAAATATTTATGCCATATTTCATGAAAATAATAGTAATTCACTGCAACATTAGTTCATTATAATGTTAAGTGGCATATCGCATTGTCGCGTGTCATTTTATACTGTTGTGTGTCGTTTGCAATTGTTGTTTATCGAGTACAATTGTCGTATGTCACCCTCATAAAGCAACACACACATATAATGTTGCAGTACCCGAAGTCTCTAAAAAAGTTTTCAAGTTAGCGACTACATTACAGACAGGTAATACTTAAAAGTTTTCTTCTTGGTAAAAAGTCTGCTTAAACATTGCGACAAAAATGTTTGAAAGATCACTGTATTCAACAGTATTCAAAATGCCATTGAACGAAGAAATATGTTTTTCGAAACATGTGACTCGTGAACTGAATGGAATTGCTTTTGCGAAAACCGATGATATCGCAATAGCGATTCTAGTTTTTTTTATTATTATTTTTCTAACCTTTTTTTGTGAACGGCATATCACCATGATAGAAAAAAGTCACATTTCTGATTTTTTTACCAGTTTTGTCCTATAATCTGAATTTGATCCTAACGTTGAGAAAATTTTCATTTTTGTCTTAGTTTTGCCGCTAGGTGGCGTTTTGTAAAAATGACTAAGGGCTAATAACTCTGTTATTTGAGGTCCGATTCAAATGCGGTTTTTTGCATTGTGTTCCGTGTCAGAAACTTAATAAAATATGATACGTTTCAATTATTTGCAAATATAAAACTTTCGTGCTACAGGAGGTTGAAAGTTCGAATCTCGAAAAAACGATGATATAAAGGTAGGTCTACGAAAAAAGTCCCCATTTTTTTTAGAGATGAGATAGGAGAATTTTGTTTGTTGCATGTGATTCGCAAGACACATACGCACAAAATATATGGTGTGGCGATTTTGAGAAATGCATGGTTTGTCAACAGTATGCGGTCAAACTTTACCAATATTTTCGAAAAATCAACATTTTAAAAGCATGACTTTTACGGTTAGTTGCAGTTCCTGACTTTATTTTTTATTCAATCTTCATCATTTTTTCACTGTTAATGCATTTTCATAAAACAAATAAAACAATAGAAAAAAAATCACACATAATATGCAAAGGTCAAGGTCATATACCAATTATTATTATTTATATCGGCATAAAATAGCTCCAAATCTAAAAATATTTTATAGAAAGTATATGAACAAAAGTTTTAGTCTGTGAAGAGATCTTTCCATTGGTGTTTAGTTTTTGAAGATCGGACTTCATTTAATCAAATGACCACAGTCCAAAGTTTGATCCTTTTATCAAACAATTGTAAATCCGTATGTTTCCTCTTTTTTGCTGCTCCTGACTTTAATTTTTGTTTAATCTTCATCATTATTTCACTGTTTATGCATTTTCCTAAAACAAATAAAATCATAGAAAAAAATTCAAGCATAATATGCAAAGGTCAAGGTCATATACCAATTATTATTATTATTATCGGCATAAAATAGCTCCAAATCTAAAAATATTTTATAGAAAGTATATGAACAAAAGTTTTAGTCTGTGAAGAGGTCTTTCCATTGGTGTTTAGTTTTTGAAGTTCGAACTTCATTTGATCAAATGACCACAGTCCAAAGTTTGATCCTCTTATCAAACAATTGTATATCCACATGTTTCCTCTTTTTTGCTGCTCCTGACTTTAATTTTTGTTTAATCTTCATCATTATTTTACTGTTTATGCATTTTTATAAAACAAATAAAATCATAGAAAAAAATTCAAGCATAATATGCAAAGGTCAAGGTCATATACCAATTATTATTATTATTATCGGCATAAAATAGCTCCAAATCTAAAAATATTTTATAGAAAGTATATGAACAAAAGTTTTAGTCTGTGAAGAGGTCTTTCCATTGGTGTTTAGTTTTTGAAGTTCGAACTTCATTTGATCAAATGACCACAGTCCAAAGTTTGATCCTCTTATCAAACAATTGTATATCCACATGTTTCCTCTTTTTTGCTGCTCCTGACTTTATTTTTTGTTCAATCTTCATCATTATTTCACTATTTATGCATTTTTATAAAACAAATAAAATCATAGAAAAAAATCAAGCATTATATGCAAAGGTCAAGGTCATATACCAATAATTGTTATTTTTATCGGCATAAAATAGCTCCAAATCTAAAAATATTTTATAGAAAGTATATGAACAAAAGTTTTCGTTTGTGAAGAGATCTTTCCATTGGTGTTTAGTTTTTGAAGATCAGACTTCATTTGATCAAATGACCACAGTCCAAAGTTTGATCCTTTTATCAAACAATTGTAAATCCATATGTTGCTTCTTTTTTGCAGCTCCTGACTTTATTTTTGTTCAATCTTCATCATTTTTTCACTGTTTATGCATTTAAATAATACAAATAAACTCATAGTAAGTAACGATGAAAATATACAAAGGTCAAGGTTATAATACCGATTATTGTTATTTTTATCGGCACAAAATAGCTTCAAATCTAGAAATATTTTAAAGAAGGTATATGAATAAAAGTTTTAGATCGTGAAGAGATCGTTCTAATGATGTTTAGTTTTTGAAGATCTGACTTCATTTGATCAATTTACAAAAATATTCGAATAAAGTTAATATCAATCAATTATGTCTGCAGTTGAAACCAGTACTCTTACTAGTCAAATTAAAAGCGAAAACCAAGATGCCGCTTTGCGGTTCTAGTTAGGTTTTCGCATCGCTTCGAAAATTTTTTCTTTTTTTTTTTTTTTTTTAGGTTTTCGCATCGCTTGCGAAAACCTATTGTTCTTCTTCTGTTTTATTTTTTTTTTTATTAGGTTTTCGCATCGCTTGCGAAAACCTATTGTTCTTCTTCTGTTTTATTTTTAGGTTTTCGCATCGCAGTGCGAAAACCTATTGTTCTTCTTCTGTTTTATTTTTATTATTATTTTTCTAACCCTTTTTTGTGAACGGCATATCACCATGATAGAAAAAAGCCACAATTATGAAATTTTTAACCAGTTCCTTATATTTATGTGAACTTGATCCTAACGTTGAGAAAATTTTCATTTTTGTCTTATTTTTGCCGCTAGGGGGCGCTTTGAAATTTTTTTACAAATGCTAATAACTCTGTTATTTGAGGTCCGATTCAGATGTGGTTTTTTGCATTGTGTTCCTTGTCAAAAACCTAATCAAATATGATAGGTTACAAAAATCTGCGTATATAAAACTTTTTGACTACGGAAGGTTGAACGTTCGAACCTCGCAAAAAACAGTGAAAATGGGGTAGGTCTACAAAAAAAAAATTTTTTTTTACAAAACATATACGCACAAAATATATGGGGTGGCGAATTCGGGAGATGCATGGTTTGTTCACAGTACGCGGTCAAACTTAACCAATATTTTCGAAAATCAACATTTTCAAAGCATGACTGTTAAGATTTTTTGCAGCTCCTGACTTTATTTTTAGTTCAATTTCTATGAAATTTTCACATTTAATGTAAAACTATGTTCTTAAGTGTCACATAATATAAAAAGTAAAAATGTATTGTAAAGGTCAAGGTCATATTAGGATTATTGTATATCAATTCGGCTTGAAATAGCTCAAAATTAAAAAACAATTCATAAACAATATATGAACAAAAGATTTAGTTTTAGAAAAGTTCTTTCTAATAATGTTTAGATTTTGAAGATCGGACTTGATTTGGTCATTTTACGGCAGTCTGAAATTTGATCTTTTTCAGGAATAATTGTAAATCAGTATTTTTGCTTCAAATTGTGATTTATAAGAAATATATGATTCAATAGCGCTTTCTTATACTTGATTGAACTATTAACTGCATTTCTAAGTACCTTATGGTAAAATGTTAATAAATTTTGTTTCTCATTTTGACGCTAGGGGGCGTTTTGTTAAAAGTCACTAGGGGCTAATAACTCTGTTATTTGAGGTCCGATTCAAATGCGGTTCTTTGCATTGTGTTCCTTGTCAGAAACTAAATAAAATATGAAAGGTTTCAATAATTTGCGTAATAAAACTTTCGTGCTACAGGAGGTTGAAAGTTCGAATCTCGCAAAAACTGTGAAATGAAGGTAGGTCTACGAAAACCTACCCATTTTATTCAGAGATGAGATAGGAGAATTTTGTTTGTTGCATATGTTTCGCAAGACATATACGCACAAAATATATGGTGTGGCTATTTTGAGAAATGCATGGTTTGTCCACAGTATGCGGTCAAACTTCACCAATATTTTCGAAAAATCAACATTTTAAAAACATGACTTTTAAGGTTATTTGCAGCTCCTGACTTTATTTTTTGTTCAATCTTCATCATTATTTCCCTGTTTATGCATTTTTATTATACAAATAAAATCATAGAAAAAAAAACAGCGAAGATATGCAAATGTCAAGGTCATATACCAATTATTGTTATTTTTATCGGCATAAAATAGCTTCAAATCTAAAAATATTTTATAAAAAGTATATGAACAAAAGTTTTAGTTTGTGAAGAGATCTTTCCATTGGTGTTTAGTTTTTGAAGATCGGGGTTGAATTGGTTGAGTTATGACAGAAAGGCGAAAAGTGTACTTTTAACGAAATTGAAACGCTGTAGTTTCATGAACTTTGAGCCAAAAATTATGATTTCTTCAGCATTAACACACTGAAAAGTGAAGTGATGTATACTGCAAGGAATACTTGTTTGGTCACGTGATTATGATTTCATACATATTTAAGCAGAAATTATTTAAAAAATCATATAAAATCGACAAGTTGATGTTTGAAGTTGAAATTTGCAAGAATGCCGTAGACTACAATGTGCAAAAAGTCCTGAAAAATTCAAGTGATTCCGTCAACAAACATGGCAGATATTCATGTTTTTCGGATAAGGGCTTGTATACGAAAATCTAGCAATTTGAAGTAAGGGAAGAAGGCGGTTATTTGGTTGGTTACCCACGATCCGGACGTTCCTACGCAGGAAAGAGTGCCCGTGATGAAAGGTGAATTGCGATGCGTATTTGAGAGAATGAGGTGCATTTTAGGATGCAATGGTGTACACCAGGACCGATAAGCACATTGCCTTAGTTATAACGGCTTTCTTCAAACTTTTATTAGGGCTTTCAGCCTCAAGTAGAATTATTAGGTTTTCGCATCGCAGTGCGAAAACCTATTGTTCTTCTTCTGTTTTATTTTTAGGTTTTCGCATCGCTGGGCGAAAACCTATTGTTCTTCTTCTGTTTTATTTTTTTTATTATTATTTTTCTAACCTTTTTTTGTGAACGGCATATCACCCTGATAGAAAAAAGTCACATTTCTGATTTTTTTACCAGTTTTGTCCTATGATCTGAATTTGATCCTAACGTTGAGAAAATTTTCATTTTTGTCTTAGTTTTGCCGCTAGGTGGCGTTTAGTAAAAACGACTAAGGGCTAGTAACTCTGTTATTTGAGGTCCGATTCAAATGTGGTTTTTTGCATTTTGTTCATTGTCAGAAACTTAATAAAATAGGATACGTTTCAATTATTTGCGTATATTAAACTTTCGTGCTACAGGAGGTTGAATGTTCGAATCTCGAAAAAACGATGAAATAAAGGTAGGTCTACGAAAAAAGTCCCCATTTTTTTCAGAGATGAGATAGGAGAATTTTGTTTGTTGCATATGATTCGCAAGACATACACGCACAAAATATATGGTGTGGCGATTTTGAGAAATGCATGGTTTGTCCACAGTACGCGGTCAAACATAACCAATATTTTCGAAAAATCAACATTTTAAAAGCATGACTTTTACGGTTATTTGCAGTTCTTGACTTTATTTTTTATTCAATCTTCATCTTTTTTTCACTGTTAATGCATTTTCATAAAGCAAATAAAATCATAGAAAAAAATCACCCATAATATGCAAAGGTCAAGGTCATATACCAATTATTATTATTTATATCGGCATAAAATAGCTCCAAATCTAAAAATATTTTATAGAAAGTATATGAACAAAAGTTTTAGAATGTAATGAGATCTTTCCATTGGTGTTTAGTTTTTGAAGATCGGACTTCATTTGATCAAATGACCACAGTCCAAAGTTTGATCCTCTTATCAAACAATTGTATATCCATATGTTTCCTCTTTTTTGCTGCTCCTGACTTTATTTTTTGTTCAATCTTTATCATTATTTCACTGTTTATGCATTTGTATAAAGCAAATAAAATCATAGAAAAAAATCAAGCATAATATGCAAAGGTCAAGGTCATATACCAATTATTATTATTATTATCGGCATAAAATAGCTCCAAATCTAAAAATATTTTATAGAAAGTATATGAACAAAAGTTTTAGTCTATGAAGAGATCTTTCCATTGGTGTTTAGTTTTTGAAGATTTGACTTCATTTGATCAAATGACCACAGTCCAAAGTTTGATCCTCTTATCAAACAATTGTATATCCATATGTTTCCTCTTTTTTGCTGCTCCTGACTTTATTTTTTGTTCAATCTTTATCATTATTTCACTGTTTATGCATTTGTATAAAACAAATAAAATCAATGAAAAAAATCAAGCATAATATGCAAAGGTCAAGGTCATATACCAATTATTATTATTTTGATCGGCATAAAATAGCTCCAAATCTAAAAATAATTTATAGAAAGTATATGAACATAAGTTTTAGTCTGTGAAGAGATCTTTCCATTGGTGTTTAGTTTTTGAAGATCGGACCTCATTTGATCAAATGACCACAGTCCAAAGTTTGATCCTTTGTTCAAACAATTGTAAATCCGAATGTTTCCTCTTTTTTGCAGCACTGACTTTTTTTTTCACTCTTTTCATTTTTTCACTGTTTATGCATTTAAATAATACAAATAAACTCATAGTAAATAACGATGAAAATATGCAAAGGTCAAGGTCATAATACCGATAATTGTTATTTTTATCGGCATTAAATAGCTCCAAATCTAAAAATATTTTATAGAAAGTATATGAACAAAAGTTTTAGTTTGTGAAGAGATCTTTCCATTGGTGTTTAGTTTTTGAAGATCGGACTTCATTAGATCAAATTACATCAGTCCAAAGATTGATCCTTTATCAAAAAATCTTAAATCAGTATGTTACCTCAAAAGTTTATTTCAGGTGGCATATTTCGTGATTTCGTGTCTTTGTCCAAAGTCGAAATAACATTAATATGGCACGTTTTCTTTCATTCGCATTTTTAGGCCAAGACATAAAGACACATGGTTGCGTTATTTCCCCTTTCATCTTTAAGGGCTAGTACACGAAAATAAAAAATGGCAGATATCAGCCATCTTAATTTACTGCATTTCTAAGACCTAATTTGCAATATGTAAATAAATTTTGTTTATCATATTCCGCAAAGGGGCACTTTGCTTGATATCTGAGAAGAAAGTCCGGAGATCTAATGTCAAACCCCTCGCGTCATTTTCGTCGTTGTCGTCCGTGAACAAACCTTTAACCTGGCTTATATCTTTTATATTCTAAGAGATATAGCTTAGATATTTTACATGTAGACAGCCCAATTCAAGATCTATCATTTGGAACTATGACTTTTGGCTTGTGACCTTGACCTTGGAGTTTGACCTACTTTTCAAAAACTTAAATCATATACAAAAGTGCTGTTACGGCAAGCTATGTTGTCTTCTGACCACTCTTGTTGTTGTAACTAAGAAAGTTGATATTCTTGTTGAAAGCCTGATAAATTTGATAAATCTAAGGTTCAAAAACCTGATTTTTTCTACTGGCTATAGAAGGTTGAATGTTCGAACCTTGCATAGACTTTGCAGACTTGTGTGGGTATATGATAAACATTTCTTTTGCAATCATCTTCAAACTTTGTGACAAATTTTGTACCGAAGTCCGATTAAAGCTTATATCTTTGAATAAATCACAGATTATGCACCTTTTTACATAAAAGCAGCAGTTTTGTACTCTTAAGTATCAACACACGCATAGAAATTCATTTGCTTTTGTAATACAATTCGTGAATTGCAATGTTTGAAAAGAATGAGATTGAATTGCGAAAACCGATGATGTCGCAATTCTAATTGCGATTCTAGTTATTAGGTTTTCGCATCGCTTGCGAAAACCTATTGTTCTTCTTCTGTTTTATTTTTATTATTATTTTTCTAACCCTTTTTTGTGAACGGCATATCACCATGATAGAAAAAAGCCACAATTATGAAATTTTTACCAGTTCCTTATATTTATCTGAACTTGATCCTAACGTTGAGAAAATTTTCATTTTTGTCTTATTTTTGCCGCTAGGGGGCGCTTTGAAATTTTTTTACAAATGCTAATAACTCTGTTATTTGAGGTCCGATTCAGATGTGGTTTTTTGCATTGTGTTCCTTGTCAAAAACCTAATCAAATATGATAGGTTACAAAAATCTGCGTATATAAAACTTTTTGACTACGGAAGGTTGAACGTTCGAACCTCGCAAAAAACAGTGAAAATGAGGGTAGGTCTACAAAAAAAGTGCCCATTTTTATTGGAGTTGAGATAAAAGAATTTTGTTTGTTGCATATGATTCGCAAGACATATACGCACAAAATATATGGGGTGGCGAATTCGGGAGATGCATGGTTTGTTCACAGTACGCGGTCAAACTTAACCAATATTTTCGAAAATCAACATTTTCAAAGCATGACTGTTAAGATTTTTTGCAGCTCCTGACTTTATTTTTAGTTCAATTTCTATGAAATTTTCAAAATTAAAAAACAATTCATAAACAATATATGAACAAAAGATTTAGTTTTAGAAAAGTTCTTTCTAATGATGTTTAGATTTTGAAGATCGGACTTGATTTGGTCATTTTACGGCAGTCTGAAGTTTGATCTTTTTCAGGAATAATTGTAAATCAGTATTTTTGCTTCAAATTGTGATTTATAAGAAATATATGATTCAATAGCGCTTTCTTATACTTGATTGAACTATTAACTGCATTTCTAAGTACCTTATGGTAAAATGTTAATAAATTTTGTTTCTCATTTTGACGCTAGGGGGCGTTTTGTTAAAAGTCACTAGGGGCTAATAACTCTGTTATTTGAGGTCCGATTCAAATGCGGTTCTTTGCATTGTGTTCCTTGTCAGAAACTAAATAAAATATGAAAGGTTTCAATAATTTGCGTAATAAAACTTTCGTGCTACAGGAGGTTGAAAGTTCGAATCTCGCAAAAACTGTGAAATGAAGGTAGGTCTACGAAAAACCTACCCATTTTATTCAGAGATGAGATAGGAGAATTTTGTTTGTTGCATATGTTTCGCAAGACATATACGCACAAAATATATGGTGTGGCTATTTTGAGAAATGCATGGTTTGTCCACAGTATGCGGTCAAACTTCACCAATATTTTCGAAAATTCAACATTTTAAAAACATGACTTTTAAGGTTATTTGCAGCTCCTGACTTTATTTTTTGTTCAATCTTCATCATTATTTCCCTGTTTATGCATTTTTATTATACAAATAAAATCATAGAAAAAAAAAAACAGCGAAGATATGCAAATGTCAAGGTCATATACCAATTATTGTTATTTTTATCGGCATAAAATAGCTTCAAATCTAAAAATATTTTATAAAAAGTATATGAACAAAAGTTTTAGTTTGTGAAGAGATCTTTCCATTGGTGTTTAGTTTTTGAAGATCGGGGTTGAATTGGTTGAGTTATGACAGAAAGGCGAAAAGTGTACTTTTAACGAAATTGAAACGCTGTAGTTTCATGAACTTTGAGCCAAAAATTATGATTTCTTCAGCATTAACACACTGAAAAGTGAAGTGATGTATACTGCAAGGAATACTTGTTTGGTCACGTGATTATGATTTCATACATATTTAAGCAGAAATTATTTAAAAAATCATATAAAATCGACAAGTTGATGTTTGAAGTTGAAATTTGCAAGAATGCCGTAGACTACAATGTGCAAAAAGTCCTGAAAAATTCAAGTGATTCCGTCAACAAACATGGCAGATATTCATGTTTTTCGGATAAGGGCTTGTATACGAAAATCTAGCAATTTGAAGTAAGGGAAGAAGGCGGTTATTTGGTTGGTTACCCACGATCCGGACGTTCCTACGCAGGAAAGAGTGCCCGTGATGAAAGGTGAATTGCGATGCGTATTTGAGAGAATGAGGTGCATTTTAGGATGCAATGGTGTACACCAGGACCGATAAGCACATTGCCTTAGTTATAACGGCTTTCTTCAAACTTTTATAAGGGCTTTCAGCCTCAAGTAGAATTATTAGGTTTTCGCATCGCAGTGCGAAAACCTATTGTTCTTCTTCTGTTTTATTAGGTTTTCGCATCGCTTGCGAAAACCTATTGTTCTTCTTCTGTTTTATTTTTTTTTTTTTTTTTTTTTTTTTTTTTTATTATTATTTTTCCGTCTCTTTTTTGTGAACGGCATATCAACAAGATAGGAAACAGTCACAGTTCTATTTTTTTACAGTTTTGCCTAATCTTAATTTGATCCTAACGTCGAGAAAATGTTCATTTTTGTCTTAATTTTGCCGTTAGGGGGCGTTTTGTAAAAGTGACTAAGGGAAAATTTTTGAAGTCCGATTGAAATGCGGTTTTTTGCATTGCGTTCCTTGTTAGAAACTTAATAAAATATGATAGTTTTCAAAAAGTTGCGTATATATAACTTTCGTGCTACAGGAGGTTGAATGTTCGAATCTCGAAAAAACTGTGAAATGAGGGTAGGTCTGCGAAAAATTTATCCACGTCTTTCAGGAATGAGATAGGAGAATTTTGTTTGTTGCATATGATTCGCAAGACATATACGCACAAAATATATAGTGTGGCGATTTTGAGGAATGCATGGTTTGTCCACAGTACGTGGTCAAACATAACCAATATTTTCGAAAAATCATCATTTTAAAAGCATGACTTTAAAATCATTTGAAGCTCCCGACTTTATTTTTTTGTTCAATCTTCATGAAATTTTCATATGTAATGTATAACTATGTCTTTAAGTTTTATATTATAAAAAATTTAAAATTGTATTGTAAAGGTCAAGGTCATATTAGGTTTATTGTATATCTATTCGGCTTGAAATAGCTCAAAACCTAAAAACAATTCATAACAATATATGAACAAAATATTTATTTTTAAAAGAGTTCTTTCCAATGATGTTTAGATTTTGAAGATCGGCCTTGATTTGGTCATTTTATGGCAGTCTGAAGTTTGATTCTTTCAGGAATCATTGTATTAAAGCATGACTTTTAAATCATTTGCAGCTCCTGACTTTATTTTTTGTTCAATCTGCATGAAATTTTCACATATAATGTATAACATTGTCTTTAAAGTTCATATAATAAAAAACTTAAAAATTTATTGTAAATGTCAAGGTCATATTAGGATTAGTGTATATCTATTCGGCTTGAAATAGCTCAAAACCTAAAAACAATTCATAAACGATATATGAACAAAACATTTATTTTTATAAGAGTTCTTTCCAATGATGTTTAGATTTTGAAGATTGGACTTGATTTGGTTATTTTATGGCATTCTGAAGTTTGATCCTTTCAAAAATCATTGTATTAAAGCATTACTTAAATCATTTGCAGCTGACAGGTAATACTCAAAAATATTCTTTTGGGTAAAAAGTTTGTTTAAACATTGCGACAAAATTGTTTGAAAGATCGCTGTTAACAGTATCAACAAGCCATTGAACGAAGATATGTTTTTCGGATCATGCGACTCGTGAACTGAATATAAGTGCTTTCGCGAAAACCGATGATATCGCAATAGCGATTCTAGTTATTATTATTTTTCTAACCCTTTTTTGTGAACGGCATATCACCATGATAGAAAAAAGCCACAATTATGAAATTTTTACCAGTTCCTTATATTTATCTGACCTTGATCCTAACGTTGAGAAAATTTTCATTTTTGTCTTATTTTTGCCGCTAGGCGGCGCTTTAAAAAAAATCAACAAATGCTAATAACTCTGTTATTTGAGGTCCGATTCAGATGTGTTTTTTTGCATTGTGTTCCTTGTCAAAATCCTAATCAAATATGATAGGTTTCAAAAATCTGCGTATATAAAACTTTTTGACTACGGAAGGTTGAATGTTCGAACCTCGCAAAAAACAGTGAAAATGAGGGTAGGTCTACAAAAAAAGTGCCCATTTTTATTGGAATTGAGATAAAAGAATTTTGTTTGTTGCATATGATTCGCAAGACATATACGCACAAAATATATGGGGTGGCGAATTCGGGAAATGCATGGTTTGTCCACAGTACGCGGTCAAACTTAACCAATATTTTCGAAAAATCAACATTTTCAAAGCATGACTGTTAAGATTTTTTGCAGCTCCTGACTTTATTTTTAGTTTAATTTCTATGAAATTTTCACATTTAATGTAAAACTATGTTCTTAAGTGTCACATAATATAAAAAGTAAAAATGTATTGTAAAGGTCAAGGTCATATTAGGATAATTGTATATCAATTCGGCTTGAAATAGCTCAAAATCAAAAAACAATTCATAAACAATATATGAACAAAAGATTTAGTTTTAGAAAAGTTCTTTCTAATGATGTTTAGACTTTGAAGATCGGACTTGATTTGGTCATTTTACGGCAGTCCAAATTTTGATCCTTTTTGTCGAATAATTGTAAATCAGGTTTTATGTTTCAAATTCTGATACATAAGAATAAAAGTTTGATTTGTGCGACTAGTATACTTAATTGAACTATTTACTGCTTTGCTAGGTACCTAACAGTAAAATTTTAATCTATTTTCTTTCTCATTTTGCCCCTAGGGGGCGCTTTTCTTGAAATCATTCTTTTGCTTATAACTCAAAAAGTTGAAGTTTGGTTCGAATGCGGTTTTTTGCATTCTGTTCCTTGTTGATAGCCTAATAACATATGATAGGAATCGAGAGTCCGTGTGGCTGAAAGCTTTTGAGCTACGGAAGGTTGAATGTTCGAACCTCGCAAAAAAAACAACAATAAAAAAACCTGTGCAAATGAGGGTAGGTCTACGAAAAACCTATCCGGTTTTTTTTAGAAATCAGATTGAAGAATTCCGTCTCCTGCATACCATTTGAAAGACGTATACACACAAAATATATGGGGTGGCGAATTAAGGAAATGCGTGGTTTGTCCACTAGAAACGGTCAAACTTCACTTAAATTTAAGAAAAATTATAATTCCAAAAACATGTTTTTTTTGTCGCTCCTGACTTTATGTTTTGTTTATTCGTCATGAAATTTTTACACGTTATGGTTTGTTAAGTTTGAAAGGGCCTCACAATTAAAAAGACATTGAAAAACAACAAAATTACAACAAAAACATTAACAAAACATTGAAAAGGTCAAGGTCATATTACGATAAGTGTGTTTTTATTCGGCCCCAAAGTGCTCCAAATCTAAAAATATTTTATAGAAAGTATATGAACAAAAGTTTTAGTCTGTGAAGAGATCTTTCCATTGGTGTTTAGTTTTTGAAGATCGGGGTTGAGTTGAATTGGTTGAGTTATGACAGAAAGGCGAAAAGTGTACTTTTAACGAAATTGAAACGCTGTAGTTTCATGAACTTTGAGTCAAAAATTATGATTTCTTCAGCATTAACACACTGAAAAGTGAAGTGATGTATACTGCAAGGAATACTTGTTTGGTCACGTGATTATGATTTCATACATATTTAAGCAGAAATTATTAAAAAATTCATATAAAATCGACAAGTTGATGTTTGAAGGTGAAATTTGCAAGAATGCCGTAGACTACAATGTGCAAAAAGTCCTGAAAAGTTCAAGTGATTCCGTCAACAAACATGGCAGATATTCATGTTTTTCGGATAAGGGCTTGTATACGAAAATCTAGCAATTTGAAGTAAAGGAAGAAGGCGGTTATTGGGTTGGTTACCCACGATCCGGACGTTCCTACGCAGGAAAGAGTGCCCGTGTTGAAAGGTGAATTGCGATGCGTATTTGAGAGAATGAGGTGCATTTTAGGATGCAATGGTGTACACCAGGACCGATAAGCACATTGCCTTAGTTATAACGGCTTTCTTCAAACTTTTATTAGGGGCTTTCAGCCTCAAGTAGAATTATTAGGTTTTCGCATCGCAGTGCGAAAACCTATTGTTCTTCTTCTGTTTCTTTTTTTGGGTTTTCGCATCGCAGTGCGAAAACCCTTTGTTCTCGTTCTGTTTCTTTTTTTTTAGGTTTTCGCATCGCTGTGCGAAAACCTTTTGTTCTCGTTCTGTTTCTTTTTTTTTTTTTTTTTTTTTTTTTTTTTATTTTTCTTCCCCTTTTTGTGAACGGCATAGCTCCGAGGTGAGAAAAGCCACATCTATGAAACTTTTATCAGTAATAACCACGTACTTGAAGATGATCCTAACGTCGAGATAATTTTCATTTTTGTTTTGATTTTCCCGCCAGGGGGCGTTTTATATGAAAATGTTTAATAAGCAATATTTCCATTATTTGAGGTCCGATTCAAATGCGGTTTTTGCACAATGTTCCTTGTAAATAGCCCAATAAAATATGATAGGTTTCAAAAATTTGCGTATATAAAACTTTCGTGCTACAGGAGGTTGAAAGTTCGAATCTCGCAAAAACTGTGAAATAAGGGTAGGTCTACCAAAAACCTACCCATTTTATTCAGAGATGAGATAGGAGAATTTTGTTTGTTGCATATGATCTGCAAGACATATACGCACAAAATATATGGGGTGGCGAATTCGGGAAATGCATGGTTTGTCCACAGTATGCGGTCAAACTTAACCAATATTTTCGAAAAATCAACATTTTAAAAGCATGACTTTTAAGGTTATTTGCAGCTCCTGACTTTATTTTTTGTTCAATCTTCATCATTATTTCACTGTTTATGCATTTTTATAAAACAAATAAATTCTTAGAAAAAAACAACAACATAATATGCAAAGGTCAAGGTCATATACCAATTATTATTATTTATATCGGCATAAAATAGCTCCAAATCTAAAAATATTTTATAGAAAGTATATGAACAAAAGTTTTAGTTTTCGAGGAGATCTTTCCATTAATGTTTAGTTTTTGAAGATCGGACTTCATTTGATCAAATGACCACAGTCCAAAGTTTGATCCTCTTATCAAACAATTGTATATCCACAGTTTTCTCTTTTTTGCTGCTCCTGACTTTATTTTTTGTTCAATATTCATCATTATATCACTGTTTATGCATTTTTATAAAACAAATAAAATCATAGAAAAAAAACAAGCATAATATGCAAAGGTCAAGGTCATATACCAATTATTATTATTTATATCGGCATAAAATAGCTCCAAATCTAAAAATATTTTATAGAAAGTATATGAACAAAAGTTTTAGTTTGTGAGGAGATCTTTCCATTAATGTTTAGTTTTTGAAGACCGGACTTCATTTGTTCAAATGACAACAGTCCAAAGTTTGATCCTCTTATCAAACAATTGTATATCCATATGTTTTCTCTTTTTTGCTGCTCCTGACTTTATTTTTTGTTCAATCTTCATCATTATTTCACTGTTTATGCATTTTTATCAAACAAATAAATTCATAGAAAAAAACAACAACATAATATGCAAAGGTCAAGGTCATATACCAATTATTATTATTTATATCGGCATAAAATAGCTCCAAATCTAAAAATATTTTATAGAAAGTATATGAACAAAAGTTTTAGGTTTCGAGGAGATCTTTCCATTAATGTTTAGTTTTTGAAGATCGGACTTCATTTGATTAAATGACCACAGTCCAAAGTTTGATCCTCTTATCAAACAATTGTATATCCATATGTTTTCTCTTTTTTGCTGCTCCTGACTTTATTTTTTGTTCAATCTTCATCATTATTTCACTGTTTATGCATTTTTATAAAACAAATAAAATCATAGAAAAAAAACAAGCATAATATGCAAAGGTCAAGGTCATATACCAATTATTATTATTTATATCGGCATAAAATAGCTCCAAATCTAAAAATATTTTATAGAAAGTATATGAACAAAAGTTTTAGTTTGTGAGGAGATCTTTCCATTAATGTTTAGTTTTTGAAGACCGGACTTCATTTGTTCAAATGACAACAGTCCAAAGTTTGATCCTCTTATCAAACAATTGTATATCCATATGTTTTCTCTTTTTTGCTGCTCCTGACTTTATTTTTTGTTCAATCTTCATCATTATTTCACTGTTTATGCATTTTTATCAAACAAATAAAATCATAGAAAAAAAACAAGCATAATATGCAAAGGTCAAGGTCATATACCAATTATTATTATTTATATCGGCATAAAATAGCTCCAAATCTAAAAATATTTTATAGAAAGTATATGAACAAAAGTTTTAGTTTGTGAGGAGATCTTTCCATTAATATATGCAATTTTTTCGGTTGTCTA
>CM037793.1:45677612-45727612 GCA_021229015.1 Solen grandis | reverse complement strand
CCGCCCCCTGGCGACCATGTTTTTCAACAGATCAAAATAATTTGAACAATTTTGGTAGAGAGTGACCAAGGAACATCTGTGCCAAGTAACTTCGAAATCCAGCCAGTAGTTTTGGAGGAGAAGATTTTTAAAAATTTTCATGTTTTTTCTTTCTGTTGCCATGGCAACCAGAGTTCTGCATGCAATCAAATTCATTGAACAAATATGAAAGGGCTTCATCCAAGGAACATTCTTGTGAAGTTATTTTAAAATTGGCCCATTGGTTTAAGAGGTCATGTTGTTTAAGTTAAATGTTGATGATGGACGACTGACACTGGACGATGGATGTTCATCGGTCACAATAGCTTAAATTTGAAACATTTGTTTGCTTATTGCCTGTTGAACTTGTTCAGAAAATTGAAGTAAATGAAGTAAACCATTTGTCATCTATAACCTAATTCCCATAAAATTAGAGCTAGAATTTGATATGCAAGGTATACAATCAATCAAAATGAATAGTTTGGGGATAATGAAAAGGGGTTATACATCAAACATCAAGGACTGTCTATAGAACATGGCCCTCCTTTTCCATCCATAACAGTTGATAAAGAGTAACTATATTTAGCAGTCTCAGGTTGCTAATTGCATTTTTCAGCTTTCTAACAGACTCTTTTACCATTTATTTATATCATTTTTACTTGACTGGTTTTGTTTTGTAATGAAGAGTTTAGTCATGTCTGTGTACATCAAGTCTGATATTGCTTTTGATATGGGGACTTTATCAATGGTGAATTCATCAATATCTATTAATAACAGCAAGAGAAATGTTCAGCATGCAAATACAAATCACAGGACTTCACCTGCTCTAACAAACTGAAGTATTTCACAAAGCAGTGAATGCACTAGAACTCTAGCACTTTGATTTTCTTACTGAATCAGAATTTATATAATGCTATCAAATATTAAGGACATTTTTATAGTAACAAACAATAACAGCAATTTCCTTTTTTTTCAAAGAGTTATATATCAAATATTTTTAATTACTGTTGTGATGCAAACTGTCATATTTGAAAGTTACAGATGTGATATTGCAAAAGCTTGTGGTAAATCCTAGTAAATAAAATCAATAAAATACCACCAAACTATGTGTATCTCCCAAATATAACATATCAAGTCAGCTATTTATGTGTGTAGCCAAAATGATCACTAATAAATTTACATGGTGAAATGCAAAACTTTGATCCATTCATTCAATGTAAAACCAAGTGTGCAGGCTGATCAGGTTATATACATTTTAATGTTGAACCAAAGAGCTACAAATCCCGTCTGAGCTGTAACTATAGTCAACTATTGCAAGCCCACAACCCAAGGCTGGTAAAATCCATTTCAGGTTTGACTGTGAAAATTCATGTAAAATTCATGCCTTGGTGAATATTAGTTTACATGAAATTTAAATGGAATCTGAAACAATGGATTTCTTTGCCATGCAGACTGTGTGAAATCTGACACTGAGCTGTTCTGCTCTGTTGTTCTGTTCTGTAATATTGTATGACCCTGATCTCCTGGAGGCATATCTGTGTCTGCTCTGTTTTTGAGAGTGTCAAAACAGTCAATGATGATGAGGTAGTGTTAAACAGTATAGAAATTAATATAAAACTAGTAATTTGATGACTGTGTCAAAAACACTTCTACAGAATAAAGGTAATTACCTAAATTATGTAATTGTAATTATAAAAAGTTCACAATATAAAATGGAACTAGGTTTGTCACAACAGCAAACAATTAACAATTTAATTTGTAAAGCCTTCTACATACACTTTTTACACAACAAAAATAATGTGAACACAAGACTTAAAAGCTAAAACCAAATATTAAAATAAAACAAATTGCAATATCAATATTTTAAGTATCAAACTTTATTTTTAAAATACTAAATAATTTCTAGTCTTTGACTTATTAAAACTATCACCAGAAGTAATGATTACCCCTGAAATATCACCTTGATTCAACAGTGTTGGAAATTTTTTTTCATAAATCAGGACATTAGACAACACAAGTGATTCCTATATATAACCCTACTTCAGTTTGTGAAGAAGGGATACACTTAATTCAAAGCACTTAAATAACTTTACCATTAAAACCTACTAGCCTGTACTCACCTCTTCACCCCGTTGTTGTACCTCGTGGTTCAGAATAAGTTCCACAGCCTCAACATTCTCCTCGTTAATGGCATGTAACAGGGCATCCCCTACCTCAATATGGTGAGACAAAAGTAGTTCAATCATTTCAATGTTCTCATTCTCAATGGCTATCAAGAGTGCAGTTCGACCCAGTGGGTCCACACAGTTGATGTTAAGGTTTGAACAGTGGCCAATTAAGGCCAGGTGTTGGCGGGTGGACGGAATGTCTCCACGCTCAACCGCTAGGAGATACTGCTTCTCCTCATTTGTGAGGTCCACTTCCTTGCGGATGACGCCCATCCCGAGGCTATCGCCTTCTAGATCCAGCCCAGCGTCCGACATCACTCTGTTGGTGTTCATGAGCGAGTCGCGATACTGGTAATAAACCCGGTCCATCCTGGACAACACTCACCCCTGCAAATAGACAATAAACCATGAAATGTTGGCAATAAACCATGAAATGTAGATACCAAATCATGAAATGTAGACACCAAACCATAAAATGTTGACCATAAACCAAAAATGAAAAAAACCAAAAAGAAAAAGCAATAGAATATAGACAACAAACTATGAAATGTAGGAAACAAACCATAAGATGACTACAATAAACCATGAAATATATATATTAAACCATAAAATATTGCCAACAACCGATAAAATGGAGACAATAAACCACACACTAAAAATGACACCATGAAATGCAGACATCATACCATTAGATGTCATGAACTGTTGTTTGTAAGCTATAAATTGAGGTCAACTTTTTTTTTTTTTCATTTATTTATTATTTCCAATCAGTTACATACACATATTTCAATTATATCATGAATCTATTACAAAGTAAACATACACAAGTTCAGTATATATGTAATGCAATTTCATGGAAAAATTTAGAGAGAAAGAAAATAGAATTATATTATAGAGAATAGGAAAGATTTTTCAATAATAGAAATGGATAGAAAGCCAAAAATAAAAATAAAAAATGGATGAAATCAAAGAAGGAAAAAAAAACTGAGGTCAACTTTATGCTTTGATACAGAAATCCTTATAAAATACAGAATCCTTGCTATCTTCACATAATGGTTCATATCCTCTTGAAAATTACCTACTAACAGGCTTAATCATTTCTTTATGAACTAAATTTTCATGGTTTATTTTTGTTATTTTTCTCCCTCCAGGACTTGTTTTGGAATTTCAAAAAACAAAGCCAAAATATTCAAAGTTAACTGAAAAAATCAATACAAAATTAAACCTCACTGACAGCAGAGCAAGGTCATCATAAAAAATGCTGGTTTACATTTGTACAACTGCCTAAATAAGCTCCACCTCATACTAATTTATTTATAAACCTTCAGGGAGGCAGAATTTTTTGTCTCAATGGTAACAGCATCCATTCCTAACTGAAAGATCATGGATCTAAACCCTAACCACAACATACAAAATAAGTTAAAAGAGTTATTTTTATATTTCCCTTTCTTAGCACTCAGCATAGGGTAGTTCCAAGGGGAGACACTCAAAATCCCCTAGACTCAAAATCCCCTAGGCCAAAAATTTATAAAGTGTTCAAAATCCCCTAGATGAAAATGAAGGGGTAGTCAAAATCCCCTAGATGAAAAAAGGAATGGGTTGTCAAAATCCCCTAGATTCAAAATCCCCTAATGTATTTTGGTTGTCAAAATCCCATAGATTCAAATTTCAAAATTCTCCATTGTTCTAATATTGTTGTTTCTATCACATGAACTTTTGTATAATGGTAGTGTGTGTTACTCTTTTACTCATTATTATACCATTTTTTAAATAATTGAAAAGTTACTTTTTTATTTTTAATGTATAATATTATTATATAAATGTATTCTTGATTATAACTATAAATATTGATTAGTGAAAGAGCACTGATGTTCATCTCTCTCTCTCTCTCTCTCTCTCTCTCACACACACACACAATAACACACACACATCCTTCTATTATTTAATTTTTATGTTCTCAAAAAACAATTTGTAAAATAAACAATCTTTATTTTGTTTAAATATATGATTTTATTTTTTTTCTCATACATTTTACAATAATACATCGTATAATGGCAACACTGCGCATTTTCACATTTATTTCATTTCATAATGTACAAACTGTAAAATTCATTGACTCATATTAAATGCTTGTAAAAACCCACCGAGAAAGTTATAAAGCATCAGTTGGTCCAATTAAAGAGCTAATTGTCTCCATTAGGCATTCTAATTTGATTAATAATAGCAATCAGTAACCATCTCTAATTGTCAAATTAGCACCTCTGTTAGATAATAAAACTGTGAAATTATTTATACAGCATAAACCAAAAATCCATGTATGCAAACTGAAACTATCAAGTATTATTTTCTTGTGATAGAAACAACAATATTAAATTTATTAATAAACAATGGAGAATTTTGAAATTTGAATCTAGGGTATTTGACTACCCAAATACCATTATAACACTAGGGGATTTTGAATCTAGGGGATTTTGACAACCCCTTCATTTTTCATCTAGGGGATTTTGACTACCCCTTCATTTTTGTCTAGGGGATTTTGAACACTATATCAAGTTTTGGCCTAGGGGATTTTGAGACTAGGGGATTTTGATATACACTCAGTTCCAAGACCTGGTGAAACAATATGACTGAGTGTAGTATCATACCACTTGTCTACAGTGTGATATCACAGTTCCAAAACAAGTTGGCCTTGTGTCACAGGGACAGGGTATATGGTATCCTTCATTTGTGAGACAGCACTATGTACATGTCTCATTGATATTAGTAAACTACTTTTGGTGCTACTTTCAATCCAATCTGTCACCAATATCACCTGTTAGTATTATCCAAATCTTTTTGTCCCATGAGTCCCAATTAAGAGCTGCCTTGACTGTTTATTCTGGTGTAATACATACATCTCATTGATTTTACCATGAGGGGTATTTGGGAAAATGGCATTAACAATGAAGGTGATTAATACCAGTGTATATCACCATGACTTAACATGTAGTGCTTCTTATATACTGAACATAAATCCCAAATTCCACACTAAAAAGGGGTCATTAGTCCTAAAATTTAGAAATGATGATGGACCTTCTGTCATTACTGACATTTTGTCAGTTTCATTTCACCCGTGGCTACTCCACTGAGAATACAATTTTCATTTGTGTCTTCCACAAAAACCAACAAATGCCCTCTTGTTAACCCTTTCCCTCATATAGACTCATTTTGACGCACTCAATAGGTACCACATAAAGCCTGATCTGCAGAAAACCACAGTTAAACCTTACCAAATTTAATTGTAAAATCCTCATTACCAGACCACTGAGGAGCAGCGAACAGCATAAAACCTGATCTGGTTTTATGCTGTTCGCATAGGTCTTTTCATGGTGTCCTCTATGAGGGAAAGGGTTAATATCTGTGCTACTGTGTCAGTAACATAATAACGGTAGACTGTATTTACAGAGTTTTTCCCCTCTATGTCTATATTCTGTAGTAACTGGTTCAGCTAAAGGTATTGTTAAATCTATGTACAAAACAATTTTTTTCCCTCAAGTCCCTATAATCAGGGTCACCCCATTTATTTTCCTTGTCAATATGTGTGTGGGGGTCAAGGTCATCCCACTCCATATTTTGGGGAAAAAAAAGAAAAAAAATCATTGAAATAACAAACATGAGGGGAAAAAAAAAATATATTCACTAAACAAAATGATGAAGCAGATGAAAAAACAAGAGCTGTCCATAGGATTATATGAAAGCTTTGTCAATAAAAATAAATTTTGCAATGAAAGGCAAAATGAGAATCTCTGTATTATCAAAAGATACACAAGTTCAATAAACATGTGCTCAAAGTTTTAAAGAAATATCTCAAAGAGATCAGTGAAAAAGTGAGTTTGAACAAAAAAATTAATCATGTCAGAAAAGGGGAATAATGATATCAAAATCCAAGACAGAGTTATGTGTTCATACCATGCACAAGTAAAGTTAATGGTCATTAACAAGTATTCAAAGTTTCAAAGCAACAACTCAAATGAATAAAGTGAAAAAATGTGGTGTGAAAACCTTAATCGAAATTCTCAATAAAAAAGGGGCATGACTACTTTAAAATTCATGATAGAGCCTTACCCCCAGCAAAGGTTATGCAATTTCATGAATTATGAGGGACATCCATGGAAAGAAATTGTAGGTAATAGCAATCTTAAGCAAAAGTTTTCACATTTTTTCTAAGTCCAAAAGGGCTATAAATATGAAAAATATTTGGAAGAGTTACTGTCCCTGTTTCCACTAGTTGGTCTGATAATGACCAAGGCATGTGTAAGTTTGAGAGACATCCAGTAAATAAAACTAGAGATAATGGCAATGTTAAACAAGTTAACACTTTTTCTAAGTCCAAAAAAGTCATAAATATGCATAAAAATTTGAAGAGTTACTGTTCTGTTCTTCTTGATTCTACTGGTTAGTCTGATGATGATAAACACATGTAAAGTTTGGTGGACATCCATTGAGTAATAGTGGAGATAATGGCAGTGTTAAACAAAAGTTTACATTTTTTCTAAGTCCAAAAAGGGCCAAAAAATATGCAAAAAAAATTGGAAGAGTAACTGTTCTTGATTTTACTGGATGGTCTGATGATGATAAACACATGTGTAAAGTTTGGGGGACATCCATTGAGTAAAAGTGGAAATAATGGCAACGTTAAACAAAAGTTTAACATTTTTTGTAAGTCCAAAAAGGGCCATAAATATGCAAAAAAAATTGGAAGAGTCACTGTTCTTGATTCTACTGGATGATCTGATGACAATGAACACATGTGTAAAGTTTGAGGGACATCCATTGAGTTATAGTGAAGATAATGGCAACATTAAACAAAACCTTAACATTTCTTGGGACGCCGACGTGGATGCTGACGCTAGGGTGGCTCTAATAGCTCAACTTATTCTTTGAATAGTTTAAAAGCTAAAAAATTCCAAATATACTTTGAATAGGACTTTTCAGATGCCATTAACATAAAAAATACTCGAGAATTTCCTCATAATTT
Source organism: Solen grandis (assembly GCA_021229015.1). Lineage (NCBI taxonomy): Eukaryota > Metazoa > Mollusca > Bivalvia > Adapedonta > Solenidae > Solen > Solen grandis. Next base: position 45,720,409 of record CM037793.1, on the reverse strand, counting down.
TCTCTGATACAAAACATCATTTTCCCCCCAATACTCAAGAGTGTTCCTTGGAACACATGTGTCACCTGCTGAAGAAAGTCTTAGAAAGACACTATCTGAGCAGATCAGATGTCAAATAATTGACTTAAACTGAAAGCCATTCATGAGTGGAGTTAGTATATAAAATATATAGACTTTACTCCATATAGAAATGGAGAACCCCACAGAGTTCTGTTTCATAATCATTACACTTCTGCTACTCACATGTATTTATATCTTTTTAGTTTCAAATTAATACCTCAAATATTTCTGGAGTTATGTTCTTGACAAAAATTGATAATTAAAATAAAGGGAGATAATCAGAAAAGCAGACCAGGCAGAGTTATTGTTCTTGAATACTACACTGCTCCTACTTGCTATCATATCATGTTTCAAGTTTGAGTCCCCCCCCCCCAAAAAAAAAGGTACAGGGAGATAATCAAAAACCAGACTTGGTAGAGTTTTGGTTCTCAGTCACTGCACTATTCCTAGTTGTCATCTACTTATATATGAAGTTTCAAGTCAATACCTTGTATAGTTTTCAAGTATATAGTAAATTAGTTATTCTCTGGACAGAAAATTTTCAAAAGCTGGTCCATATATAGTAATGGTTCTTGCTAACAGCACTTCCCAATCTCACCATCTATTCACTTTTTGAGTTTCAAGTCAATACCTTGTATAGTTTATTAGATATTCTCCCGACAAAAAATGAACAAAAATTAAAAAGGGGAGATAATTCCAAAATTGGGCCAAACAGAGTTATGGTTCTTAGTCTCTTAATCAATGCACTTCTCCTAGTCACATGCTATTCATATATGAACTTTCAAGTCAATACTTTATATAGTTACTGCAGAATAAAGAAGTATGTCAGTGCAAAAAAACAAGAAGTGTGAAAGAAAAGGAGAATAACTCACAAAAATATACTAGAGTTATGGACCTTATGCATGACAATTCCCCATGTAAAGCTCTGTCTATAAATGAAATTTCATCTCAATAGCATGTATGATTAGAGCATGAGTTATTGCAGAATAAAGAAGTTTGACAGACGGACAGACTGATGGACGTATGGAGAGATGGATATATAGACGATGGAAAATTGATCCCTATGTGTCACCTCTGACACAAAAATGATAAGAACACAGCAGTGACTCCCTCATACAATAATTCAATACACAGAAAACAGTTCCCACAGTATGTGTGAGAGAGATATGTTCTTTAAATGAGTAATGCCACATTTCTGACAGTTACAAATGGATTGCACTAGCCAACGAAGACCTGTCACAAAGACCTGTCACAAAGACCTGTCAGGATGATCTTCATGATGAACAAAGAAGCAACAACCTTACAATAAACAAAGGACACCGTAGTCCTGTGGTAGCTTACCCGACTGCAGATCTGGAGGTTGCGGGTTCGAACCCTGTTGGGGCAAGAATTTTTTATAGGGTTAGGGTAACCCAAGGAGCCATTGAAAGGAAAGAATGCTTTGAGAACTTGTTTCCAAATATACATAAAATAAATAAGTTTAAACTAAACAATAAACATAATGCTGTTCTATAGATCAAAGTAAACAATTAATGTATGCTTTTTCAATAAATATTTTTAAGAACAAACATTTAAATGTTTTTACTATGTTGAAAATGAAATACCTTAGATATGCATCTGAGAGAAAAGTTTTAATAAAACAACTATATTTCTTATCAAAGCAACTGTAATTCAGTAAGGAAACTTTTCTTAAAATTTTGTTAATATAGAACATATAATCTGCAGCTAACAACAAACAATAATTTGCATGTAACATTTTTCTCGAAATATAAGCATTTTCTACCAATGAAAATTGTCAAAATACTCATTTGGTCTTATCTTGAAAAGGTCAAAAGTGGGGTTAGACAGCTATCCGCAGAGAGAAAGCAGAATTTTAACAAATTGATTAAAATTGTCTAGTCGAAAACTCAAAGGTATTAACTTCATCTTGGTATGGTCAGATGCACACCACTAAAATAGCCCCAGTATGTGCACACACCATTCAAAATCTTGGAGGGGAAGACCACTGTCATGACACCGTGGTCCAATTCTGTTCCCTCTCTCCCATTACTTGATGGATTATTGGATATAAATTACAGAGATTTGATACAATCAGAGACTCAGAGAGATCAATTATATCTTTTCTTGCAAGGCAACTGATTTATTGTCAATACTGAAAAAAAGATCTCCTACGATCAAGTTGTGAACTACTTAGTGAGTGTCTGAAGACCTTAGACCCATAAAAACAATTATTGTCTTTCTTTTGCTTCAAGAAACCAAGCACTATTAACTGCAAAATAGGTCTATCTCCTTCTATTTCTGAATGTACCAACAAGAGTTATGCCATCAGTCCTCAAAACTGAGCTCTATTTGAATAGATTCAAAATTTATTCAAAAAGTTCCAAAAGCTAAAGCTAGCAAAACTTTTTTAATCAATATTCTTTTGAAATATTCAATGCACAAAAAAAAAAATTGTTATGTTGTTTATCTCATAACCTTTATTTCTTCCATTTGCATTTTATGAGTCTTTCAGACCTTTTTGCTTTGCACAAATTTTATTATTAGCTGATATTTTCTGAGAACATGTATTTTGAAAAAAAAAAAAAAATAGTTTCATCCTGAAATGACATGTTAGTAGAAGTGCTGTGGATGGGAATGTTGTTTCAAAGTTTACCATCACTGCAATAGTATTTCAGTCACAAACATGGGTAGAAGGAGACCCACGGGGTCATACATACATACATTATATCTGGCACAGTAGAAACCCCTGTTGAACCATATCAACCTTCCACAAGCCAGATGTCTAAACTAGGAAGTGAACCCACAGCGGTGAGGGACTAGGAACAGAAAGGGAAGACTGACATGACTTTAATGTTGGTCATTACTTATAACACTACCTCCTAAAGCAGATCACACTGTAAAATTCGTTTTAAGTGAGAGGCAATTTTAGTTTACTTCTCTCTCCCTATAGCTATCCCTTTTATGTCACTTGTAATTGTGTTAAGCTGTTTTATACCTTGTGAGTATTTAATACTTAGATTAATAACATTCAAATATATCATGTAATTTATCACCTCATCATTCCTACATGCATTTATTCGCTAGGCCTTATATAGATATAGATATATATATTTTTAATCAACATTAACCTTTTCCCTCATAGAGGAAACCATGAAAAGACCTATGCGAACAGCATAAAACCAGATCAGCCTGCGAGTCACTCGCAGGCTGATCAGGTTTTATGCTGTTCGCTGCTCCTCAGTGGTCTGGAAATGAGGACTTTATAATTAAATTTGGTAAGGTTTAACTGTGGTTTTCTGCAGATCAGGCTTTATGTGGTACCTATTCTATTGAGTGCGTCAAGTCTATATGAGGGAAAGGGGTAATACATTAATGACATGAATATTCGAAAACACTCTCACTGCTCATGACAAGTGCTTATGACAAGTATTCATCTTATAAGCTCATTAAAGTATAAATTAATATAATTATGTAAGACACATGCAATCGATGTTTGTATTATGTATTGTGTAAGATGACGAGCTGTATATGCTCAAATCTAACAATAAAGCTCTGTTCTGTTTTAATATAATTTTTCAATTTCCGAAAAAAAGGGAAAAAAAATCATTCAAACGAATTTTTATTGTACAAAAGGCTTCAGGTCAATATACAAAATACATGCCATAACATAAACACATGTGATAAGTAAGGAATCCTAATAACAAATATTCTATTAAAAATCATTAGTAGAGGTCAAGGTCATACAGAGGCCAAGGTCAATTTCTGTTAATTACTGTGAAGATACCATCATTATTGGGATTTAAGTGGGTAAATTTTTATGAACCATTTATACTGAAGAAAAATATACAAAGCTAATGGGATATAAGCAGATGCAACTGGGGGAGAGGAAATGATTGCTATCTGGACCCACAAGATTGTGCATGGTGAGAGTTTTTCTGAACATTGCAAAAAAAAAACACCTGCACTGTTTAATCACGCTGCTGTGTGTTAAGGCCAATTACCTTGGGAAGCCATGAACGATCATCTGCAGTAATTAGCTACATAGACATCGTAATAACTTAAACAACAGCACAACAAGATTATCTGATGAAGCAGCCAACCCCGTTTACCCCCAGCTGTAACATTATGCCTGCTAAGGATGATGAATCTAATAAATTGTCACGATTCTGTCTTTATCCTCTGATAAAACTTGTCTCGGTGATTCAATACGTCACTGATTCAATACAACACCTAAATATCGACCTGGCCTCTTTTCGCCAGGATAGATGACATGTCTGTCAAGCTACGCTGGCCATCTTTGCTGACAATTTCCCCATTCCAATCTCATTATGTAACTAACCCTATCAAAGCATTTGACGAGGGCTGACAGTGCCCTATAACTATATTGAATATATCCCTGACATTATTCCACACAAAAGCGGGTGTACAGAAGATACACTAAAATATGAATAATAGATATTATTTATGTGATATGATATTCCCAGTCAGGGATGTTTTACTGCAGCTCATGTGACACAGATAGCAGCACTGGGGGTGGAAGCTACAAATCAAATACTACCATCCCTTATACCCGATACTAAAAAAATAAAGCATACATGTGAGAGTATCTATTTTAACTCTTGCGCAACATGTTGTAGATGATGAAAGGATATTTTGGTAGAAGATTAATTGCCTTATTTTGACTTAAGATTTCTGAAGCTAGATACTTCATTTTTCTCCTTTTTTTCTGTCTTTTTGCTGAAGAAATGGGAATAGAAGAATAAATTCCTGATATACATGTATCAGGAAATCCAGGTTGGCCATTTAACAGTTCATAGCTAGTTGCAGACTTGTGTGAATTATACATGTATAAAGTCAAGCCTTGCTTACATATGGACATATGCATAATTTTAGAACTGCAGACATGTGCATATATATTGCATGTAATAAATCAAAGACTGTAGACCTGGCATTAATGGTCAAGATCAACTGCAGACATGATGTATGGTCAAGGATCAACTGCAGACATGTATGTAATAGTCAAGATCAACTGAGACATGCATGTGATAGTCAAGAATCAACTGAAGACATTGCATGTGATAGGTCAAGAATCAACTGCAGACATTGTATGTGATAGATCAAGGATCAACTGCAGACACTGCATGTGATAGGTCAAGAATCAACTGCAGACATTGCATGTGATAGGTCAAGAATCAACTGCAGACATTGCATGTGATAGGTCAAGGATCAACTGCAGACATTGCATGTGATAGATCAAGAATCAACTGCAGACATTGCATGTGATAGGTCAAGGATCAATGGCAGACATTGCATGTGATAGGTCAAAGATCAACTGCAGACATTGCATGTGATAGGTCAAGAATCAACTGCAGACATTGCATGTGATAGGTCAAGAATCAACTGCAGACACTGCATGTGATAGGTCAAGAATCAACTGCAGACATAGCATGTGATAGGTCAAGAATCAACTGCAGACATAGCATGTGATAGGTCAAGAATCAACTGCAGACATTGCATGTGATAGGTCAAGGATCAACTGAAGACATTGCATGTGATAGGTCAAGAATCAACTGCAGACATTGCATGTGATAGGTCAAGGATCAACTGAAGACATTGCATGTGATAGGTCAAGAATCAACTACAGACATTGCATGTGATAGGTCAAGGATCAACTGCAGACATTGCATGTGATAGGTCAAGAATCAACTGCAGACATTGCATGTGATAGGTCAGGGATCAACTGCAGACATTGCATGTGATAGATCAAGAATCAACTTCAGACATTGCATGTGATAGATAAAGGATCAGCTGCAAACATTGCATGTGATAGATCAAGAATCAACTGCAGACATGTGATAGATAAAGGATCAACTGCATACATTGCATGTGATAGGTCAGGGATCAACTGCAGACATTGCATGTGATAGATCAAGAATCAACTGCAGACATTGCATAGTGATAGTAAAGGATCAGCTGCAAACATTGCATGTGATAGATCAAAAATCAACTGCAGACATTGCATGTGATAGGTCAAGAATCAACTGCAGACATGTGATAGATAAATGATCAACTGCATACATTGCATGTGATAGATCAAGAATCAACTGCAGATATTGCATGTGATAGGTCAAGAATCAATTGCAGACATGTGCATATATTGAATGTGATTGGTCAAGGAATGAAGGCCAAGGACTGCATACATGTGCATATACTGCATGTCATATGCCAAGGACTGCATACATGTGCATATACTGCATGTCATATGCCAAGGACTGCATACATGTGCATATACTGCATGTCATATGCCAAGGACTGCATACATGTGCATATACTGCATGTCATATGCCAAGGACTACATACATGTGCATATACTGCATGTCATATGCCAAGGACTGCATACATGTGCATATACTGCATGTCATAGGCCAAGGACTGCATACATATGCATATAATGCATGTCATAGGCCAAGGACTGCATACATGTGCATATACTGCATGTCATAGGCCAAGGACTGTATACATATGCAGACCTGTGCATGGTAAAGGTTGGGCAACAGAGTGATATACACTAACTGTTCTTAAAATGCCATATAAACTCCATAAGCCACAATTTACAAACAGTTGCTAAGGCCAGGTTTAATGTTGTATATTAACCATCTATCTATGTCACAGGTTTTTGTGAATGAACACAATGTCATGCCAAGTGCAATACTGTCTTCAAATGTATATTCTTTTAAGGGTTTTGACATTACCCTTTCACTAAATGACTAAATTGGCTAGTTTATTGTACGGTCTATTAGGTTAGAAACTAATGAGTCTGGCCAGTCCTGAGGTCCACAAACAAATTAAAAGAGTTGTTTCTGAGGAATTTGAGTGTTCAATCAATAGAAATGTGATTAAAAACACATACACACATGCACGCATGCGACTGATTTTGGTGAAGATCAGATATCTTATCAAGAATAAAGACAACAACCAACTTATGCAGGAGATGTATTCCAATGACAATGGTTCTACAAGTATATTTATGTTTTATACCATATCTCACATTTTAATACATACTGAAATAGTTATTAAGCCTTGTATAATGATAACAGTAGATGTGATATCAAACATGACCTACAAGGCGATAATTGAAACTTGTTAATACAACAAATATATTGGTTTCATTTATATCAGACAATCAAACAATATTTAGTTTGTTTTCTCACTATGGAGGGGAAATTATCGTTTAGATCGTTTAGATTCAGGTTATCTTCAGGCATTTTGATTTCAATGTTATCTTGGTGATCTGCTGAGTCTGGTAGTCTGTTGTTGACATTAATGATTAAACCATTGTTTTAAGCATTTGAACAGCTACATTTTTGTTTGGTAAAATTCAGATAATGTCAAGGCTTAGTATGATTCCAAAGCTACCAGAACACTGGTCTAGCTCTAAAAACCCAGTAGCAATTCTCTCCTGTTATGTCTTTAATACAATAGGCCAAACCTTGGGACATAAAGAAAATACATTCGCAATCAATTTCTATTCTGGTATTTTTTCTCAAATACACTGTCAGAACAGAACAGAACTTTAAGTACAAAATCATTTTAAATATGGAGTATTTACATGCAAAAATACAAATGACATACAACAGTTCCGGTTGACAATTTAAATTAAATATAAACAAATAAAGGCATTCATGAAGACATTAATATAATAGAAAAAAAAGGAATAGGAATAAAATAAGGAGGGGGGCAGAGAGAGAGAGAGAGAGAGAGAGGAGAGTGTTTTGTCCTTAAGAGATTCAGAATGGTAACTGCAAAAAATTGAAAAGTCCTTATGAGATTCAGAATGGTAACTGAAAAAAATTAAAATTTTAAATTTTGAAAGTTTTAATTTTTTTTTTTTTTTATCTTGTTATTTGATTATTGAAAGCTTTTCTAAAAATAATTGTGCTATTTTATTAGAAGATTGTTATTAGCTATTTGAAAATTTATTATTTGCTGCTTGAAACTTTGTTTTTTGCTGACTGGAACTAGTTGTAATTTGTATTTATAAATTATTGAAAGCTTGTTAGTTCAATGAAAGTTGCTTTTAAAAGGATGTGATTTATAAACTAACATTGCCAGTAAAGCCATCTGATTTCATAATGATACCAGCTTGACCCTGCTCTCCCTTCCTTTCTCTTGTCCCTTCCTCTCTTAATCCATCCTTTCTTTCTTTCTCCTGTCCCTTGCCTGTCTCTTCTCTTTCTCTGTCTCTTTTTTCTCTTTCTGTCTCTCCCCATCCATTTCTCACAATGTCTACTATCAGTGTTTGTCTCCCTCTCTTCAATTCATCTCCATAATTTAAACAAATCTTAAATTGCATTGCAAAACTGTTGAAAAAGTTTTGAATTCCATCACTATCTGGTAATCAGATTTTAATTGACTTAACACCACAAAGACATTCACCAGAAAATCTGATTTGCTTTTCTAAATATCTGGAAAAAATCAACATCTCCTTTGGGCTAAGACCTTTGAAGATATAACATCCTTCAGGATTTGTTATCTGACAGACTTCTCCTGTAGTGCCATTAAATATCTTTACAACTCCATGTTGGCAAGTCATGAAATTGGAACTATCAAATTTTGACAGTTTAGATTCAAAATTACCTCTTTTATGTGGAACTGGGGAAATGTTTTTACAACCTATATAAAAGCTACTGAATCAGTTTTTGACTGAAAATATTTCTGCAGGAAATTTAATGTGTGAAATTAGGATTTTATCTTTCTGATTATATACATGTATATAAAATAAAATGAAATTAACTATTCAAAAGAAAACTCAAAATTGCAAACAGGCTCCATTTTTACCAATGTTTTCCCCTAACTAAATGTTCTGTTGATGCATTAGAATATCAAGTTCACAGCTTCTCCAAAATGATAAAACTAACCCACAAAGAAAAATCTTATGAAAAGAGGACATCCTTTAGATCTTAATATAACAGTATATAGCTGAAAATAAAATAACTTTTTGAATTTGCATTTTGACACCTCAGTAAATAGAGCTGACCCAGATCAGATACCATTTACCTGGAGCTTTTTAGTTCTATTGTCTGCATGACAAGAGAAAAATCCATTGTTTCATAAACCATTTTAAGGTAAAGTCCCTGTAATGGTTCCACCCTAATGAAATATTAGGAAACCTTGGTTATCTCCATGAAAGGCCATGAGGTCCAAAATATAGCGGAACCATTACAGGGACTTTATCTTAAAACTTAAAAGATTAATATTCATCGAGTCAGAAATTTGAACATGAATATTCATGAGGTAAAAAATTAAACTTTAAACCACACATCTATACTTACTTCAGTATAGCACAGTAACAACTGACCCTCATTTCCTCTGCTTGTATTTTCCAGTCATATTTCCATATCAAGCCAACACTTTGTTAAAATGTTCTATTTTTACACAATCTGCCATATTCAGCATGAATAATGTATTGTTTTCTTTTTTTTTCACATCCAGTTTCCTTGACAATCAATATTCTGTTCAAGACTATGCATATATCACTTTGGAATCTTCCTATTGTAGAATCATTAAGAACCTCTGAAACATATCAACCCTCATATGTTTTCTTTTTAATCTTAAGGATCATCTACAATTCAAATCCATCCCTGTGTCACTTGTTTCGAGTTGCACATGATCAGAAATACCAACCTTGAAAAAAAAAAACCCCTGTAATTGCCATTTTTATCAATGTTCTGTTCAAACTAAACCAAGAAGTCCTAATTATTTTTCCAATACTCCCAACTCTGGAACCAGTGCCAATGGGCATTTGCTACATAATTACCATAGTTACCATTCTGTCCCATAATGCAACAGTCTGCTGTCCCATAGGGCTTGATCCCTACTCTTAATGGACAAACATAAACTGGGTTCCAGCAAATCTTCTATATCGAATACTGGTCCAGGGATTTTTTCACCCTGATAATAAAGAAAATCTAAAATCTGAACAGTAGCTGAAGTATGCATCAAACTATCAATCTTTACAAGAGAAAGTCTTTTAACAGTCTTGTGGTTACATGGTTGGTGTTTCTTACACCGTCCTATAGTTAGCTGGTACATTGCTGTATGCAGTCTAAAATATTGATACAGTCGACTCTCGTTGTCTCGTAATCGTCGGGACTGTCGAAATTAAGTCGACATATCATTTTGTTGAGTTATCAGTAGCTGGGATACTTTGGGTATTTTATTATTTACCTCAACATTCAGCAATAGGGTTGTTCCTTGTTTCTTTTCTTCTCATCGTTGATTAAAACAAGAGGGCCAAGATGGCCCTAAATCGCTCACCTGAGAAAAGTATCATTCATTGCCTGTACAAAACAGTTTGCTTTAGAATTAAGATGATGAGGTAGGAATTTTCTGACCCGATTCACAAAAGATATCATCATGACAAACATTCTGCCAAAGTTTGAGGATGATTGGACCAAAAATGTTGCCCTCAGAGTATAAACAAGATTTTTCTAAGATTTGACCTACTGACCTACATTTCTGTCCAGCCCCACCCATTTTCAAACTGGTGCGAGATATCATCATGACAAAAATCTGACCAAGTTTGAGGAAGATTGCATCAAAACTGTGGCCTTTAGTGTGAAAACAAGATTTTTCTAAGATTTGACCTATTGACCTACTTTTCGGTCCGGCACGGCCCATTTTCGAACTGGTTCAAGATATCATCAAGACAAACATTCTGACCAAGTTTGAGGAAGATTGGATTAAAATTGTGGCCTCTAGTGTGTAAACAAGATTTTTCTAAGATTTGACCTACTGACCTACTTTTTGATCCAACCTGACCCATTTTCGAAAGGGTTCAAGATATCATCAAGACAAACATTCTGACCAAGTTTGAGGAAGATTGGATCAAAATTTGGCCAAATTTTTAATTTAAGATTGGATCAAAATTCTGGCCTCTAGTGTGTAAACATCAAAATTGTTGACGGACGACGGACAATCAAGTATCCCAAAAGCTCACCCTGAGCTATGCTCAGGTGAGCTAAAAAACAACTGACATTGAACTTAGTATTTATATATTTTCAACTGTTTTTTTCCATGTGAGTTGTATTAGTTTTCTGGCAGTAAATACTTCATTTTTCATATTTCATGTTGTTTTTGGGCTTTTAGGCACACTTAATTCAAAGGGGAGTTACTCTGCTTATTAGAGCACCGGAAAATTTTCACTTCGTGAGAATTGCAAATGGTTGCAAACAACTTAGATTGTCGATAGTCGTAAGAGTCAAGAAAATTGACGTTGGTTTAAAAATCAGAACTCTATTTATACACCTTGTAGAATTGCTCAAATTTTCACACGAGACAAATAACATTTTAATTACATAAACACCTTTTTTTTTGTTAAGCTTGGGTATGGACACAAACAACGTTGAGTAATTAACGACACTCGCTTACAGCATCAGTTTGCGACACCAATTAGTAGAGAGTGACTATCAGCGTGCGGTGTTATTCACACCTCTCGAGGTCACCACAGATAATTTCTCGAGTAATAAAGTGTAAATAAAAAATAGAAGTTTGGGACTTAGATTCATTTATTTTTATTATAGATAAAGAAGGAACAAATTTGGGACTTTGAAAATCTTATCGAGGTAACGGAAAATCGACTCAACCATAGTCGGGACAACGAGAGTCGACTGTACTTCCAACATAATAACTGATAAATATTTAAAACAAGAGGGCCATGATGGCCCTGAATCGCTCACCTGAGTACCATTGCTTCAACTGATGTCAAGGTTTTTAAACAGACAAGGATTCTGATATAACTTAATCTAAAACATTTTACCCCTGACAATACTACACACCAAATATCTAAGCAATGGGCCATATGGTTTCAGAGAAGACTTAGGCGCAGGGTCATTTATCACCGTAGGGCCAAGACTTTGAAAATCTTTGTAATGAACCATTAGATGCTACTACATACCAAAAATCTTAGCTCTAGGCCTTATTGATTCATAGAAGAAGATTTTTAAAGAGTTTCCTATATAACTCTATGTAAAACAAGTGACCCCTGGTGTGGGGTCATTTATCACCATAGGGCTATGATTTGTACAATCTTGGTAGTGGCCCATAAGATGATGCTTCATACCAAATATCTAAGCTCTAGGCCTTATGCATTCATAGAAGAAGATTTTTTAAGATTTTCCTATATAACTCTATGTAAAACAAGTGACCCCTGGTGCGGGGTCATTTATCACCATAGGGCTATGATTTGTACAATCTTGGTAGTGGCCCATAAGATGATGCTTCATACCAAATATCTAAGCTCTAGGCCTTATGCATTCATGGAAGAAGATTTTTTAAGATTTTCCTATATAACTCTATGTAAAACAAGTGACCCCTGGTGCGGGGTCATTTATCACCATAGGGCTATGATTTGTACAATCCTGGTAGACAGTCATAAGATGATGCTACATACCAAATATCTAAGCTCTAGGCCTTATGGATTCATAGAAGAAGATTTTTTAAGATTTTTCTATATAACTCTATGTAAAACAAGTGACCCCTGGTGCGGGGGCATTTATCACCATAGGGCTATGATTTGTACAATCTTGGTAGTGGCCCATAAGATGATGCTACATACCAACAAGAGGGCCATGATGGCCCTGAATCGCTCACCTGAGTACCATTGCTTCAACTGATGTCAAGGTTTTTAAACAGACAAGGATTCTGATATAACTCAATCTAAAACATTTTACCCCTGACAATACTACACACCAAATATCTAAGCAATGGGCCATATGGTTTCAGAGAAGACTTGGGCGCAGGGTCATTTATCACCGTAGGGCCAAGACTTTGAAAATCTTTGTAATGAACCATTAGATGCTACTACATACCAAAAATCTTAGCTCTAGGCCTTATGATTAAGAAGAAGATTTTTTAAGATTTTCCTATTAACTCTTGTAAAACAAGTGACCCCTTGTGTGGGGTCATTTATCACCATAGGGCTATGATTTGTACAATCTTGGTAGTGGCCCATAAGATGATGCTACATACCAAATATCTAAGCTCTAGGCCTTATGGATTCATAGAAGAAGATTTTTTAAGATTTTCCTATATAACTCTGTGTAAAACAAGTGACCCCTGGTGGGGGGTCATTTATCACCATCAGACCTGTGAACTTTATTCGGTCTGAAAGTGGGAGATCTGTGCTCCCAAAGTGGGAGATTGGGTTGTGTGAGAGGGAGATTTTTCGCAGCGCGTTTTTTTCGCACTACAGTAATAACAAAACACATTTTTTTTATTATTCATTTACTTTTATTTCATTTTTTATTACTTATTAACTAATTACTTACAACATGTAAAAATGTTTGCGCCAACACATTCGCCAAATGAGAAAAATTAGAGCCAAATTTAAGAAGTTGGAGCCAAATTTAAAGCAAGTGGCTCCAATATGTTTTCAGAATACTTTATTGTCTTTATATTCTGGTATGATATATGCATTTGTTATACTTGGACTGTCAAAGACATATTCAATTGGTGCATAATATTTAAAAAACAAAAGTCAGTAGAGGGTGTGACAAATGTAAACAAGTTATAAGCTGCCAATACTATCCGAGTATTCCACATCTTTGCATAATTAGGAAGCCTTAAAATGCGTGTTGATTGGATAATCCCACAGCAGGTGCTGGTTACTTTAAGTAGTATACAGTGTAGAGCAACCTGTATTTTTGTGCATTACGGAACTTAAACAACCGCGGTACTAATTTACTGATTTCTTCTTCGTATGCGCCAAACAAAGTTGATAAGCGGTATATTGGGGGCCTTGAGATCAAAGGCGGTAGATTTCTGGTGTTGGTCGGTAGACCGGGAGATGCAAGCAATTATCGGTAGCTCCCGCTCAAAATCGGGAGAGTTCACAGGTCTGCACCATAGGGCTATGATTTGTACAATCTTGGTAGTGGCCCATAAGATGATGCTTCATACCAAGTATCTAAGCTCTAGGCCTTATGCATTCATGGAAGAAGATTTTTTAAGATTTTCCTATTAACTCTTGTAAAACAAGTGACCCCTGGTGCGGGGTCATTTATCATCATAAGCTATGATTTGTACAATCTTGGTAGTGGCCCATAAGATGATGCTACATACCAAATATCTAAGCTCTAGGCCTTATGGATTCATAGAAGAAGATTTTTTAAGATTTTCCTATATAACTCTATGTAAAACAAGTTCTGACCAAGTTTGAGGAAGATTGGATCAAAATTGTGGCCTCTATAGTGTGTAAACAAGATTTTTCTAAGATTTGACCTACTGACCTACTTTTTGATCCAACCTGTCCCATTTTCGAAAGGGCTCAAGATATCATCAAGACAAACATTCTGACCAAATTTGAGGAAGATTGGATCAAAATTCTGGCCTCTAGTGTGTAAACATCAAAATTGTTGACGGACGACGGACAATCAAGTATCCCAAAAGCTCACCCTGAGCTATGCTCAGGTGAGCTAAAAAACAACTGACATTGAACTTAGTATTTATATATTTTCAACTGTTTTTTTCCATGTGAGTTGTATTAGTTTTCTGGCAGTAAATACTTCATTTTTCATATTTCATGTTGTTTTTGGGCTTTTAGGCACACTTAATTCAAAGGGGAGTTACTCTGCTTATTAGAGCACCGGAAAATTTTCACTTCGTGAGAATTGCAAATGGTTGCAAACAACTTAGATTGTCGATAGTCGTAAGAGTCAAGAAAATTGACGTTGGTTTAAAAATCAGAACTCTATTTATACACCTTGTAGAATTGCTCAAATTTTCACACGAGACAAATAACATTTTAATTACATAAACACCTTTTTTTTTGTTAAGCTTGGGTATGGACACAAACAACGTTGAGTAATTAACGACACTCGCTTACAGCATCAGTTTGCGACACCAATTAGTAGAGAGTGACTATCAGCGTGCGGTGTTATTCACACCTCTCGAGGTCACCACAGATAATTTCTCGAGTCGACATAAAGTGTGAAATAAAATAGCAATCTAGAAGTTTGGGACTTAGATTCTCTAGTCATCGTAACGAAATGGTCGAGGTAAAAAGATCGACATAAACATTTATTTTTATTATAGATAAAGAAGGAACAAATTTGGGACTTTGAAAATCTTATCGAGGTAACGGAAAATCGACTCAACCATAGTCGGGACAACGAGAGTCGACTGTACTTCCAACATAATAACTGATAAATATTTAAAACAAGAGGGCCATGATGGCCCTGAATCGCTCACCTGAGTACCATTGCTTCAACTGATGTCAAGGTTTTTAAACAGACAAGGATTCTGATATAACTTAATCTAAAACATTTTACCCCTGACAATACTACACACCAAATATCTAAGCAATGGGCCATATGGTTTCAGAGAAGACTTAGGCGCAGGGTCATTTATCACCGTAGGGCCAAGACTTTGAAAATCTTTGTAATGAACCATTAGATGCTACTACATACCAAAAATCTTAGCTCTAGGCCTTATGATTCATAGAAGAAGATTTTTAAAGATTTCCTATATAACTCTATGTAAAACAAGTGACCCCTGGTGTGGGGTCATTTATCACCATAGGGCTATGATTTGTACAATCTTGGTAGTGGCCCATAAGATGATGCTACATACCAAATATCTAAGCTCTAGGCCTTATGGATTCATAGAAGAAGATTTTTTAAGATTTTCCTATATAACTCTATGTAAAACAAGTGACCCCTGGTGCGGGGTCATTTATCACCATAGGGCTATGATTTGTACAATCTTGGTAGTGGCCCATAAGATGATGCTTCATACCAAATATCTAAGCTCTAGGCCTTATGCATTCATGGAAGAAGATTTTTTAAGATTTTCCTATATAACTCTATGTAAAACAAGTGACCCCTGGTGCGGGGTCATTTATCACCATAGGGCTATGATTTGTACAATCCTGGTAGACAGTCATAAGATGATGCTACATACCAAATATCTAAGCTCTAGGCCTTATGGATTCATAGAAGAAGATTTTTTAAGATTTTTCTATATAACTCTATGTAAAACAAGTGACCCCTGGTGCGGGGGCATTTATCACCATAGGGCTATGATTTGTACAATCTTGGTAGTGGCCCATAAGATGATGCTACATACCAACAAGAGGGCCATGATGGCCCTGAATCGCTCACCTGAGTACCATTGCTTCAACTGATGTCAAGGTTTTTAAACAGACAAGGATTCTGATATAACTCAATCTAAAACATTTTACCCCTGACAATACTACACACCAAATATCTAAGCAATGGGCCATATGGTTTCAGAGAAGACTTGGGCGCAGGGTCATTTATCACCGTAGGGCCAAGACTTTGAAAATCTTTGTAATGAACCATTAGATGCTACTACATACCAAAAATCTTAGCTCTAGGCCTTATTGATTCATAGAAGAAGATTTTTTAAGATTTTCCTATTTAACTCTATGTAAAACAAGTGACCCCTTGTGTGGGGTCATTTATCACCATAGGGCTATGATTTGTACAATCTTGGTAGTGGCCCATAAGATGATGCTACATACCAAATATCTAAGCTCTAGGCCTTATGGATTCATAGAAGAAGATTTTTTAAGATTTTCCTATATAACTCTGTGTAAAACAAGTGACCCCTGGTGGGGGGTCATTTATCACCATCAGACCTGTGAACTTTATTCGGTCTGAAAGTGGGAGATCTGTGCTCCCAAAGTGGGAGATTGGGTTGTGTGAGAGGGAGATTTTTCGCAGCGCGTTTTTTTCGCACTACAGTAATAACAAAACACATTTTTTTTATTATTCATTTACTTTTATTTCATTTTTTATTACTTATTAACTAATTACTTACAACATGTAAAAATGTTTGCGCCAACACATTCGCCAAATGAGAAAAATTAGAGCCAAATTTAAGAAGTTGGAGCCAAATTTAAAGCAAGTGGCTCCAATATGTTTTCAGAATACTTTATTGTCTTTATATTCTGGTATGATATATGCATTTGTTATACTTGGACTGTCAAAGACATATTCAATTGGTGCATAATATTTAAAAAACAAAAGTCAGTAGAGGGTGTGACAAATGTAAACAAGTTATAAGCTGCCAATACTATCCGAGTATTCCACATCTTTGCATAATTAGGAAGCCTTAAAATGCGTGTTGATTGGATAATCCCACAGCAGGTGCTGGTTACTTTAAGTAGTATACAGTGTAGAGCAACCTGTATTTTTGTGCATTACGGAACTTAAACAACCGCGGTACTAATTTACTGATTTCTTCTTCGTATGCGCCAAACAAAGTTGATAAGCGGTATATTGGGGGCCTTGAGATCAAAGGCGGTAGATTTCTGGTGTTGGTCGGTAGACCGGGAGATGCAAGCAATTATCGGTAGCTCCCGCTCAAAATCGGGAGAGTTCACAGGTCTGCACCATAGGGCTATGATTTGTACAATCTTGGTAGTGGCCCATAAGATGATGCTTCATACCAAGTATCTAAGCTCTAGGCCTTATGCATTCATGGAAGAAGATTTTTTAAGATTTTCCTATGTAACTCTGTGTAAAACAAGTGACCCCTGGTGCGGGGTCATTTATCACCATAAGCTATGATTTGTACAATCTTGGTAGTGGCCCATAAGATGATGCTACATACCAAATATCTAAGCTCTAGGCCTTATGGATTCATGGAAGAAGATTTTTTAAGATTTTCCTATATAACTCTATGTAAAACAAGTGACCCCTGGTGCGGGGTCATTTATCACCATAGGGCTATGATTTGTACAATCTTGGTAGTGGCCCATAAGATGATGCTACATACCAAAAATCTAAAGGCTAGGCCTTGTGGTTTCGGAGAAGAAGATTTTTTCAAGTTTTTCCTATATTAGCCTATGTGAAATCAAGTGACCCCTGGGGCGGGGCCAATTTTGACCCCAGGGTCATAATTTGTACAATCCTGGTAGAGAGTCATAAGATCATGCTACATACCAAAAATCAAAAGGCTAGGCCTTGTGGTTTCAGAGAAGAAGATTTTTTAAATTTTCATTTTTAAAATCTATTTTTAGCTCCTGTGACCTAATTATGCGATGGACCAGAACCATTTATACAACTTTAGTAGAGCTTCATCCAAGGAACATTCCTGCAAAATATTTTTCAAATTGGCCAAGCCGTTTAGGAGGAGATGTTGTTTGAAGCAATTGTTGACGCCGGACGCACGCACGGACGGACGCACGCACGGACGACGGACGCCGGACGCCGGACAAAAGGCGATCAGAAAAGCTCACCTTGAGCACGTTGTGCTCATGTGAGCTAAAAAACTGATCATCATTCACATGCATAAAAATACTTATATATACATAAATAAGAAGTGTTCCTTGGAACAATGATTGTGTCACCTGCTGAAAGACATCCCTAAGTGTCAGCTCTGCTAGTTACTGTTAGCAGGTGACACAATTAAAAAACTGAAATCACATTTGATATCACTTTAAAACCAGCTTTTGGATATAATTAAACTGACTTACATTGCTGTCTTCTTTACTGTTAATTTCTCCAAATCATAAAAATTCATGCTAGAAATGTTCAGTCCAAATACAATTCATATATTGAACACAACCCTCAGACTGTATACAGTAAACTGTAGTGTTCCAAAGAAACATTCAAACTGGAACTCCTCAAACAACTTCTAAAGCTGCAGAATGGTACCGTGGTATTTGCCTGGACCATCCCATTATGTTTGATGCTCATAATGTCAACTCCCAGCTGGAACTGGCCTTTTGTTTCACTTATATCAAACAAACACAACATACACGGTGTCAATATCACATTACTCCGGGGATTAAAATTGTCACGATCTATGAGAACTGAAAATCAAAGCTGCTCAAATTTATCCATTTGGAAATTACAAAAAGGTTTTGCAATGTCTACTCAGAATTTTGAAAATCTAAATCAACCAAGAGAAGAGACTGTTTCAATTATTTTGTGACAAGTGTAATGTGATTTTTATTTCTCAAATTTCCAATACAAACTTTTAATATAGTAATGTTTCAGTTCAATTTCGAATGTCAATATATATCAAGGTTTCATTTGGATAACCAATCAATATGAACAGTCCTATTTGATTCTAAAGGTATGTCACAGGGTGAGAAACATATGCAGCCTGACTGGGACTCAAACCCGGGGCCTTTCGCTTTCAGGGCGAATGCTCTACCGACTGAGCTACCCGGCCACTTACATATGATTCTCCCCTATTGTGTGTTAACGGTACTGTGACATTATCCCCCTCCATTTTAGAATTTGTCCCTGAATTCTAGGAGTTAAGGGTAAATATAACCATGTGCATTTGTCTTGGACATACCTAGCACTGATGCCACAGTCCCACGTTGGGCGCCAAATGTCACAGGGTGAGAAACACATGCAGCCTGACCGGGACTTAAACCCGGGGCCTTTCGCTTACAGGGCGAATGCTCTACCGACTGACCCCATTTTAATATTATTCGTAATGTAAAATCATGAATTTTCATTGACATTAAATTTTGTTGATTACATGTATGTACCTAAGAGAATTTTGTGGGTACATTTATTTGTGGATCTATGTTCTAGAAAATGTGAGATCTATATAAGAGATAAGTTTTCATGGGGATAAGTATTTGTAGATAAACTCTCCACAAAAGCAACAAAAATTAGTGTCCCATGAAAATTAATGATTTCACAGTATGTTTATAGGTGTTTACTGTTAAATTATCTTCATTTTTTCAATACTTTTTCACTGTTGTTTTTGTTTAGACACTAAATAAGCATTTGAATGTCCTACGAAGAAACAAAAGATCTAATTTAGCTAACAGTGATTACTACCCTGCATCTGACCTTAACTTCATATAATGTGGAATAGAAAGTTAAATTACAGGACCCCCCAACTATACTCCCCCTGACCTTGTCTTTATGAATGAGTGTAGACTAGAATTACATGACAGGACACAACACCTATATAGCCCCAACTATACCCTGCCTCTGACCTTGTCTTTATGTAATGTGAGTGTAGACTAGAACATTACATGACAGGACACAACACCTATATAGCCCCAACTATACCCTGCCTCTGACCTTGTCTTTATGTAATGTGAGTGTAGACTAGAACGTTACATGACAGGACACAACACCTATATAGCCCCAACTATACTCTGCCTCTGACCTTGTCTTTATGTAATGTGAGTGTAGACTAGAACGTTACATGACAGGACACAACACCTATATAACCCCAACTATACCCTGCCTCTGACCTTGTCTTTATGTAATGTGAGTGTAGACTAGAACGTTACATGACAGGACACAACACCTATATAACCCCAACTATACCCTGCCTCTGACCTTGTCTTTATGTAATGTGAGTGTAGAAAACGTTACATGACAGGACACAACACCTATATAGCCCCAACTATACTCTGCCTCTGACCTTGTCTTTATGTAATGTGAGTGTAGACTAGAAAGTTACATGACAGGACACAACACCTATATAGCCCCAACTATACCCTGCCTCTGACCTTGTCTTTATGTAATGTGAGGTAGACTAGAATGTTACATGACAGGACACAACACCTATATAACCCAACTATACCCTGCCTCTGACCTTGTCTTTATGTAATGTGAGGTAGACTAGAACATTACATGACAGGACACAACCCTATATACCCCAACTATACTCCTGCCTCTGACCTTGTCTTTATGTAATGTGAGCGTAGACTAGAATGTTACATGACAGGACACAACACCTATATAGCCCCAACTATACCCTGCCTCTGACCTTGTCTTTATGTAATGTGAGTGTAGACTACAAGTTACATGACAGGACACAACACCTATATACCCCAACTATACCCTGCCTCTGACCTTGTCTTTATGTAATGTGAGCGTAGACTAGAATGTTACATGACAGGACACAACACCTATATAGCCCCAACTATACCCTGCCTCTGACCTTGTCTTTATGTAATGTGAGCGTAGACTAGAACGTTACATGACAGGACACAACACCTATATAACCCCAACTATACCCTCCTCTGACCTTTCTTTATGTAATGTGAGGTAACTAGAATATAACCCCAACTATACCCTGCCTCTGACCTTGTCTTTATGTAATGTGAGCGTAGACTAGAACGTTACATGACAGGACACAACACCTATATAACCCCAACTATACCCTGCCTCTGACCTTGTCTTTATGTAATGTGAGCGTAGACTAGAACGTTACATGACAGGACACACCTATATAGCCCCAAACTACTGTGATATGACTACAGATATGATACTCAAGGCTGCTGGAACAGTGGGTCTCAAGCCAGGGACCTTCCAGCAAAAAACCTGCCATATAAACATGATGGCTCACTCTTTTAAAATAAGAATGAGCTTGATAGATGAATTCATTTGGTCAATTAACATACTCTCAATATTTACGATAAAGGTCAACTAGTGTTTCTGGTGATTACCATATATGGTAATGGTTAGTGGTGAATGAATTCGGAGGATAAGATATTTAAGCCGCAAGTATCTACGATACCATCAGTCAGGGCATGAGTTCAGATGTTGACTGATAGGGACTTGCCATCAAAAGGCTTAGAACATTAGGGTCAGGTGGTTTTAACATGTTCTGTTATAATGTTTTGGTGTATGAATATTAAAATGTTTTGGTAGTGTATTAACAGTCAAATATTTTGGTGTGTGAATATTCAAATGTTTTGGTGTATGAATTTTTTTTCTTTTGGTGTTTGAATATTCAAATGTTTTGAATATGAACATACCTTGAGTTTTCAGATAAACAATTTAATGTTGAAAATGTGGTTTCTAATGGATGCTTGCTTCAAATGAAATGGTTTCTGATGCACAGACTTTCTACAAGTGGATATTTCTGTATACATCCCTTATTGAAAAACCCAAGTTTGTGCATGTGTGTGTGTGTGATTGTGTTGAACATCAGTTCTAGGTTTCAAAAATTATGAGATAAGGAAAATCTCAAATTCAGTTGTCAAACGAAATGTTTTCAACCAAAATCTGCTTAGAGAGAACAGATAAGCATATTTGGTTTCTTAAGTATTATAAACACCTTACTTTCAAAGAAAAGAACTTGATTATTAATAAAACAAAATCAAGAGCCATCCGTAAGACAGCATGAAAAAGTGAGCTGGTACAAGAAAGATTAATAAAATCATAAAAGAGGAATATTTATGTCAAATTTCAAGACAGAGTTATGTACTCTTGCCATGTACAAGTAGAGGTGATTGCCATAAACAGGTAATCAAAGCAATACCTCAAACTGTTATGTTAAAAAATGAGGTGGTGTGAAAACCTTTACCGAGATTCTAAAGAAAAAAGAGATATAACTCTTTTAAAATTCATGACAGAGCCTGACCCCCAACACAGGTATGCAATTGGATAGATATTGTAGATAATAGCAATGTTAAACAAAAGTTTTAACAATTTTTTTAGTCCAAAAGGCCCATAAATATGCAAACATATTTGGAATAGTTACTTTTCCTGTTTCTACTGGTTGGTCTGATGATGATAAACATATGTGTAAAGTTTTAGGGACATCCATTGAGTAATAGTGAATGGCAATGTTAAACAAAACCTTAACATTTCTTGGGACGTGGACGTGCATGGACGTCAACACCGGGGCGACTACAATAGCTCATCCAAATAAGAAACCAACCATCTTTTGCCCCAATCCATCTCTGTTTTAAACTCATATTTCAATATTGAGTGCTCATATAATGTAATCTAAACTACACTGTATTAAATAAGTAAAAAGTATCCATGAGCAAAAATATTCACTCTGACAATACAAAATCATTTGAGTATCCCAGATTTTAAGTGGGTTTTGTTCCCCATTAATTGGAAAATAATTGAGAATTTGGTCATTTCAAATTGAATATTTACTCAATACACAGTCTTTCTGTACCTCCACAAGCAGGAAAAGGAAGCCTGGCAAAGCAATGGTAACTGAAGTTCAGCTACATATCTGGCTAATAAGATCTGCTCTGCCTAATGCTCCAGACACAGAAAAAATTCAATTTCTATAGACATGAAAATTGGACACTTCTAAAAGTGGTGATGCAAACAGACAACCGATATGCTTGTGGATAGCCACTTCAGTGTTAGATTCCAGAAACTCTTGCTTTTAGAAAAAATCAAAAGAATCATTTTACTGATACTTCTTGAGTTCATTTGAGCTAATCAATCATGTACAATCATCTTTACCAGAGTGTTGGTAACAGGCACAAAAAAAAAAAAAAAAAAAAAAAAAAAAAAATCCTATTTGGGTAATATGATACTGATGATACTGGTCTAGTGTTTTATGAAATTCAAGGAAGTCAGAGTAGAATACACTGCAGCCATGTTATTCCTGTAGAATACAGTACAGCCATATTATTCATGTAGAATACACTGCAGTTATGTTATTCCTGTAGAATACAGTATGGCCATGTTATTCCTGTAGAATACAGTATGGCCATGTGTATTCCTGTAAAATAAAGTACAGCCATATTGCTCATGTAGAATACACTGCAGCCATGTTATTGATGTAGAATACAGTACAGGCATATTGTTCACGTAGAATACAGTACAGCCATGCAATACCTGTAGAATACAGGATGGCCATGTTATTCCAGTAAAATACAGTGCAGCCTTGTTG
This sequence comes from Solen grandis, assembly GCA_021229015.1. Lineage (NCBI taxonomy): Eukaryota > Metazoa > Mollusca > Bivalvia > Adapedonta > Solenidae > Solen > Solen grandis. The sequence goes on along the minus strand of CM037793.1, from coordinate 45,696,688 downwards.
AAGCTCTAAATGTAAAATATAGTGTTCCCATAGTTAAGCTGTAAAATACTGTCAGTACAGCCATGCTGTTGCTATATCATGTTGTAATGTACAGGGCAGCTTGGGTTTTTTAAAAACGGGAAGATAAATTATGTCAAAATGGACCTAAGAGTTATAGCCCTTGATAGGAATGGGGCCTTTGTGATAGTGAACAAGTACGAGGTGTGTCCAAAAAGTTCATGGACTCCTACACTAGAATAAAAATATGTCCTGTATTCGTTATACAGAAATGTATCTCCGTAATAACCATACTTTATGATTGTGAACATTACGCAAAATATTTAATAGTTTACATTCATCTATGAGAAAATATTGACAGTTCAAACAAACACACTATCAGATGTGCGGCGCAGTTGAAATGGCATTGTGGCGTCAGTGTGGAAATGATAAAGCTGACACTTAGAATTTTAGTTTTTTATTTCGGACAAAATTCCCATCTGATGCATACTTTGTTTATACCCAAAGTCTCTTTTAGTATGTTACAGACTATCTACTAATTTTGAGATGATCAGTAATATGGTGAATACTGATGCGACAGTCTTTCACTAGGAGCTCTTCTATTTTTGAGTTAACGGAACCATTCCCAATCTTTGGTAGACCAGACGTGTTATCATCCTTGTTAAAGGATTGCCCACTCGAATAACATGTGTTCCACTTATATACCAGCGAACGACACACAAACGTCTGTCTAGTTGTTGTCTATATAATTTTCAAGGTGTGCTTTGGTGTTTTGTCAAATGAATAACACAATCTGATGTAAATCCACCGTTTCTCTGCATCAAAAGATGTCATGATTTTACGGTAATGCAATAACAAATGTGCTACGCAAATGACCATTATTATTGTATGCAGTAAGCAAATGTATTAAGAATTTCAGGAAGTGAAGTCAACTCATAGAGTAAGAAGACATATTAATATCATCAATGGTACTATATTTCCTGCCATTATTGATTCTAATGACAGTGATGAAAACAATTTTTTATTCTTTTATGAACTGCGCCGTCAACGTTGGATATACGGACAAAAACTGGGTGTATACTATTCACTGAATAAAACGTGGTTATTATGACACTATTTTTTCTTAGCAAAATTTTTGTCCATGAACTTTTTTGACACACCTCGTATGTGAAGTTTGATGACAGAAGCTTCAATGGTTTACAAGTTTTGGCCAAGATTAAAGTTTTTCACGCCAACGACACCAGAATAATTAATGACAAATACTGCTGTTATGTACCTAACAGCAAGAATGTTGCCATAACAGAAGGGCATGCAGCTATCAGCTATAACAAGAGGGCCATGATGGCCCTGGATCGCTCACCTGATATCATTAGGCTATGTAAAATCAAGTGACCCCTGGGGCAGAGCCAATTTTGACCCCAGGGTCATGATTTGAACAAACTGGGTAGAGGTCTATTAGCCCATGTTACATACCAAATATCTAAACTCCAGACCTTGTGGTTTTTGAGAAGAAATTTTTCTAGATTTTTTTCCAAAATAAGTCTATGTAAAATCAAGTGATCCCTGGGGAGGGGCCAATATTTTCACCAAATATCTAAATGCCAGGCCATGTGTTTTCTAGTTTCCTAAAAAGAAGACATTTTCAAGTTATTTCTATATTAGCCTATGTAAAATCATGTGACCCCTGGGGCGGGGCCAAATTTGACCCCAGGGGCATGATTTGAACAAACTTGGTAGTGATCTACAGACAATGCTCACACCAAATATCTAAATCCAGGCCTTGTGGTTTCTGAGAAGAAGATTTTTTCAAGTTTTTCTTTAAATCAAGTGACCCCTGGGGGTGGGGCCAATTTTGACCCCAGGGTCATAATTTGAACAATCTTGGTAGAGAGTCATAAGATCATGCTACATACCAAATATCAAACCTGGGTTTCAGAAAATGTTAAATCAAGTGACCCCTGGGGCAGGGCCAAATTTGACCCCAGGGCCATGATTTTAACAAATTTGGTTGTGATCTACAGACATGCTCACACCAAATATCTAAACCCCGGGCCTTGTGGTTTCTGAGAAGAAGATTTTTCAAGTTTTTCCTATATTAGCTATGTTAAATCAAGTGACCCCTGGGGCGGGGCCAATTTTGACCCCAGGGTCATGATTTGAACAAACTTGGTAGAGATCCACCAGACAATGCTACACACCAAATATCTTAACTCTATGCCTTGTGGTTTCTGAAAAGAAGATTTTTCAAGGTTTTTTCCTATAGTAGCCTATGTTAAATCAAGTGACCCTGGGGCGGGGCCAATTTTGACCCCAGGGCATAATTTTACAAACTTGGTAGAGATCATAAGACATGCTACAAACCAAAATCAAAACCCTAGGACTTGTGGTTTCTGAGAAGAAGATTTTTTTCAAGTTTTTCCTATATTAGCCTATGTAAAATCAGGTGACCCCTGGGGCGGGGCCAAATTTGACCCCAGGGCCATGATTTGAACAAACTTGGTAGTGATCTAATAGACAATGCTGCACACCAAATATCTAAACCCTAGGCCTTGTGGTTTCTGAGAAGAAGATTTTTCAAGTTTTTCTATATTAGCCTATGTAAATCAAGTGACCCCTGGGTTGGGCCAGTTTTGACCCCAGGGTCATAATTTGAACAATCTTGGTAGAGAGTCATAAGATCATGCTACATACCAAATATCTAAACTCCAGGCCTTGTGGTTTCTGAGAAGAAGATTTTTTCAAGTATTTTCTATATTAGCCTATGTAAAATCAGGTGACCCCTGGGGCGGGGTCAATTTTGACCCCAGGGCCATAATTTGAACAATCTTGGTAGAGAGTCATAAGATCATGCTACATACCAAAAATCAAAAGGCTAGGCCTTGTGGTTTCGGAGAAGAAGATTTTTAAAATTTTCATTTTTAAAATCTATTTTTAGCTCCTGTGACCTAGATTTTTGACCAATCAAAATAATTTTAACAACTTCGGATAAGGGCCCCATAATGAACATTCCTGTGAAGTTTTATCAAAATTGACCAAGCGGTTAAGGAGGAGATGTCGTTTGAAGCAAAATGTTGACGGACGACGGACGGACGGACGACGGACGGACGACGGACGGACGACGGACGGACGGACGACGGACGAAGACCGGTCACAATAGCTCACCTTGAGCCTCTGGCTCAGGTGAGCTAAAAATACACAACTGTCAAACTAGTCACATATACCTGGCTTTCTTCACCAATAACATTTTCCCTACACAGAGCATGCATGCTGTAGTTAAGTCAGGCTAGCTGCCTGTATTTCCCATCAAATAAAATCAATCTCTCTTTTTTTCATCTTCTTGATTATCTTTCCATGGAACTTTTTTCTCATGCACAAAATCTGCGCTGAGATTGCAATGCATCATTTCATGCAAATGATGATGCATGGAGGGGGATGACATTAATGAAACCCCAACAACTCATTGCAGACAGCCCGCGGCTTGCTACTTCCATTGCTGTACCACTTGTTCATAATTCTCTCTGGAATACTTCTTTATGACCCACTACAAGTGAATATAATTTCCTTTTCATGGAAATTTGACTAAAATTTCTATAAATGCCTTATTTTTATAGCAAAGAACATCACAGATGTGTTTTCAAAAGCCGTTCTGAAGTTAAAAATCTTTTCTGCAGCACATGCAATATATTCAAATTCATGAGGGAAAAAGCTGATTTTGTTCTAAAAGTTAAAAATTGGTGGATTCCATTTGTACTTCAAATTCACCTCAGTTCACTTCTTTCCTTGCTATTCTTCAGGGAAATTAATAGGAAATGATATATATCTACAACAAGATGAGACTTACTTTTCAAATGTTTAGGTTCTCTTCTCTATAAGTGTTAGCCCTTTCTCTTAAGTTTCATGAATTTAAAATGCACATACTTATCCTAGAAATTTACTTGAATGTGAGATGCTTGCATTGTCTGTTTTATGAATTAATTGAGTTATTTTTTAATCACTCATTTTCTACACATCTGGTTTAAATCCACAATGAATACAATAATGATAGCTGGAGATAGATTAAAGGTTATGATTAAAGGAATCAAAGTGCTGAAGGCACTTAGGTTATGTGTGTCTCCAGTGAAAGAGGGTCTGATGAGCTACAGATCTTATAAACTGAAGGCAAAAGAAGTATAGGGAGAGTGCTAATTGTAACAAATGTTGCGTTCATCTTTTCTTTTAACGACTGTGTAAAGGTCAAAGTGTGTCTGATTGTTTCCATCAGGTTAATTGGCATCGCTTGAAAATTTGATCCTCATAAATTCACATTGATAAAAGAAAAGAAATGTGACACTGTCATATTAAAAATCCTAATCTGTCAGCACTATCAGCACTTTGATTTGTACTCAGTCAAGTGCTTCAGGTAATTTTGCAAAAGATCATGTTTACAGGTAAAGGGGCTCATAACTATTTTTGGATAGTTTGGCCATTTTAACCCCTGGAGATATCTGAGGTTGATAGCTCAATGTGATTATAAGTATGTTACATGGATTTGTATCCGACTTCAATCTTTCTGTTTTTATAATTATAGCATAATATATGAACTGATTGAAACCTGCAAATTTTCTATCAAATTAGTTAAAAGCCACTTTACATCAAAACAAACTTTATTTGTCAGCATAGTAAATGTACACATTGAAGTGACAGTTGCACAATCTCATAGAGAAATAAGTTATTTAGTGCTTACATGCCACAAACAATTATTGTGTCCTGTGAATATTTATTTGGGACACAAAACTAGTTTTACGACATCTCTTGCTTAACCTCAGCATACATGTGTTGTAGAGTTAATAATGTTTAATCAATTTTACAAGGTTGAGAGGCTATTCAGTTTTCAAAGTAGAGTACTGAATGCTCAGAAACAGGGTAGTATATAGTTGTGAATAACTACATCACACACAACTAAAAACTACACAATATCATGATGGTCAAAAATAAGCAATTGAATATGTCAGGTCAGTCAAACTTTTCTCCTACCATATAAACCCATTTAAAAGCCCAATTCCAACCTCCCAATCCCATTTTGTAGGGAAAAACCAGGCTACCATTTCAAGTATGATGTTCACGTAAGTATATCTAATCCTTTATCCATGAATAAACACTATCCAAATACATGTATATACTTAAAACTTGTTACAGAATTAATATGGTTAATTTTTTTTTAAAAGTGTCTAAATTCTAAAGCACATGCACTGTAATATGATTTAGGGTGAAGAAACTAGGCTAACACTCAGTACACCATAATACTAATTGGGAAAATTGTTCTTAATTTCTATCTAAAACTGTGATAGTGCATCTTCATTAAGCCTAAAAAAAAAAAAAAATTAATGTATTATACTCTGACTGGGGCTGTGACTTTGCAAGACGTAGAGCATTTTCATGGCATCCTACAAACTTAATTAACATTATCTGTGACAAAGTAATACATTATTCTTCATCAGAGATGAACTTTCCAGTGAAAGTGTAAATGAGTTCAATTTTCACACACACTCTATATAATAAATTACATGAACCAATACTGAAAAAGTATTTTCACACAAAGAAATAATGTAACATATATTTTTCTTAGTGCTGCCGACAATATGTCTTGAAAAGATTTTTTTGTGGACACTTTGTTTTGTTCAATATTGAATTATAACAAGGAAATGTGTCTCAGCAACACTGATGTCCCGCCAGCATACACTGGTTTGCTAGTACAAAGTTTCAAGATGATAATAAGGCATTTTCATAGAAAACAAGAGCACCATATCCATATGACAATGCTTGTCTGTTTTGGGTTTTTTGTGTGTTTTTTTTAACCCTTTCCCTCATAGAGGAAACCATGAAAAGACCTAAGCCAACAACATAAAACCAGATCAGCCTGCGAGTAACTCGCAGGCTGATCAGGTTTTATGCTGTTCGCTGCTCCTCAGTGGTCTGGAAATGAGGACTTTATAATTAAATTTGGTAAGGTTTATCTTGCAGATCAGGCTTTATGTGGTACCTATTGAGTGCGTCAAAATGAGTAAAAGGGTTAAAGAGGTTGATAAATTTAGTCTAAATGGACCTAAAAGTAAAATTATGATCCTTGTTGAGAATGTAGCCCTTTGTGAAAGTGGACAAGTACATTAAGTTTGATGACTAAGGTTTAATAGTTTACCCCAAGTTATGGCCAAGGTTAAAGTTTTTCACTGCATTTTATTTTAAAAAGGGAGATAAGTTTAACTTAAATGGACCTAGGAGTTATGGCCCTTGATGAGAATGTAGCCCTTGTGACAGTGAACAATGATGACAGACAGTTTAATAGTTAGAGGTTATAGCTATGGTTAAAAATTTTTCACTGTATTTTTTTTTTTTTAAAAAGAGAGAAATTTGGCCAAAATGGACCAAAGAGTTATGGCATTTTATGACAATATTTCATTATGTAGCCTTTGTGATAGTGAACACGTATATGAAGTTTGATGACAGAAGCTTTAATAGTTTCACAGTTATGGCCAAGTTTTCCATGACAACTATATGCCAAAGATATTGACAAAGCCGACGACAACACCAGTCTAAGTGATGACAATACCTCAACCTTTTTCTTTGAAAAGCAGACAAGCTAAAAAGCTTAAACACCTAACCAATTTTTCATGTTCATCCAGCCATAAAATTGCATACATATTTTAAATAGTTAATACTGTAATATGCATGTGTACTAAGTTTCATGAAAATGAAAAACCATCTTTATAGAACAAGAGGGCCAAGATGGCCCTGTGTCGCTCACCTGAGTAAGATGGCTGTGTTAGGCATAATGACAAAAATTCTAGCATCTAAAAGTGTTTTTCTAACATTTGACTAAGTTACCTACATATTGATCCTACCTGAATTTGCACTCAACTGGGAATTCATGCAGTCATCATTCATATTAAGTTTAATGAAGACTGGGACAAAAATGTAGGCCTCTAGAGTGTTCACAATGTTTTTCTTAGATTTGACCTGGTGACCTAGTTTTTGACCTCATGTGACTCATTTTCAAACTCATCCAATATATCAATTAGACAAACATCCTGACCAAATCTATTGAAGATTGGGCTAAAACTGTGGCCTCTAGAGAGTTCACAAGGTTTTTCTTAGATTTGACGTGGTGACCTAGTTTTTGACCCCATTACCCAATTTCGAACTCATCAGATATCATTAGACAAACACCTGACCAATTCATGAAGATTGGCCAAGCCTGTAGAGTGTTCACAAGGTTTTTCTAAGATTAGACCTGGGTTTTTGACCCCACCTTACCCATTTTCGAACTCATCCAAGATATCATATAGACAAACACCCTGACCATTTTTCATGAAGATTGGGCTAAAACTGTGGCCTCTAGAGTGTTCGCAAGGTTTTTCTAAGATTTTCCCTGGTGACCTAGTTTTTGACCCCATGTGACCCAATTTTGAACTCATCTGAGATATCATGTAGACAAACATCCTGACCAAATTTTATGAAGATTGGGCCAAAATTATGGCCTGTAGAGTGTTCACAAGGTTTTTCTCAGATTTGACCTAGTGACCTAGTTTTTGACCCCACATGACCCAATTTCGAACTCATCCGAGATATCATGTAGACAAACATCCTGACTAAGTTTCATGAAGATTGGGCCATACCTGTGGCCTCTAGAGTGTTCACAAGGTTTTTCTAAGATTTGACCTGGTGACCTAGCTTTTGACCCCACATGACCCAATATCGAACTCATCCGAGATATCATGTAGACAAACATCCTGACCATTTTTTACAAGGTTTTTCTAAGATTTGACCTGGTGACCTAGTTTTTGACCCCACATGACCCAATTTCGAACTCATCTGAGATATCATGTAGACAAACATCCTGACCAAATTTCATGAAGATTGGGCCAAAACTGTGGCCTCTAGAGTGTTCACAAGCAATTGTTGACGACGGACGACTGACGACGCACGACGCACGACGGACAAAAGGCGATCACAAAAGCTCACCCGAGCACAAGTGCTCAGGTGAGCTAAAAAAAACAACAACAAAAAAAACAGCTTAAACCAAAGACAGATTGACAAATGGTTTAACAGACAAACAGACAGACATACCAACATTTCAGGTAAATTGTACATGTATATATGGTATTCTTTGGTTATTTTCTTTTGTTATTCTATAGGCTTATTCAACAAAATATAAAAAATAATACACATGAACGTAACGTTGGTGTCTTCTTTTCCACCCAAATTTAGTCTTAATTTTCAGGCTGACAGTAATTTGGCACTATACATATGAACAAATACAGTACAGATTCTATGTAGTGCTATGTTGGGGCTCAAACACATTGGAAAAAGAAATTTTTCACTGCGGCTATGCGATTCTTAATTCAAATTTATCCTTTCTTTCAGAAATATATACTGTTTGGGCTACAAATAATCTCCTTAATATCAATACTTTCAAAATTAAAAATGTTCATCATTTGTCATACCTTCCACAAAATTTCGTTCCAAATATACTTTAATAAAGAAACAATACATTTCAACAAATGAATGTTGGAGCGCACACATTCTTTTGCAAATCAGCACATCAACCCTTATTTGCTGTGGGTATTAATGACTGCCCTTGTGACCATTGCAGATCAAGATCAGCCTGCACTTTTGTGCACAGTTTACTATTCAGTCAATAAATTTTCAGCAAGGAAATCCATAAACAACAAATGGTACAGTCCAAAATAAGGAATAACAAATTTAGCATGTTAAGGGTTAAAGACCGCATTATACCGAATACTTTGTAACAAAGCAAGTACAATAAATAGTTCAGTGCCCTTGGATCCAAGGTTGAACCCATTCTATATTAGCATACACATCCTAATGGAGCATATTATACTGCATCTGCTCCAGACGATAAACAAAACAATAATTTATTTGCAAATATTCAGAAAGTTGTCTGCAAGTTCACCATCACATTTCACAGAAATGTGAATAGTAAATTATCCATGTCTCTTTGCTTACAAAACCAGAAGATTTTATGGTGTGAAATTTATTCCATTTCACAAAGTAGATATTTTAATGATACTCTGAGTACTGCAAACACTTGTACAAAATGATCAGGCGAAAAAGAAAAGTTGTTTGTTTCCACTAACATCTAAAAAAAAATAGGGTTGGTAGGTAAGCTAAACTTTTTTTTTTCCCTCCTAATTTTACCTTGTTTTTTTTTAAGAAGATCTGATGAAAAAGCATTATGCAACCGTAACAGCCTGAAAGATACAGAAAAAAGTTTAGGGTTGGTACAAAAAAAACTTGGGTTGATCAGGTTAGTGGAAACAAGTTACTTTTTTTATTACGCCAAATCAACAATAGAAGGTATCAAAACCCTGCTGGGGGCTACATAGTATTTTCCATGACCTACCATGGCACTAAATACTAGTCCAACCCAGGAATTGTGGAGCGGGACAAGTAAAAGTAGTTAACCCTTTCCCTCATATAGACTCATTTTGACACACTCAATAGGTACCACATAAAGCCTGATCTGACTTAACCCTTTCCCTCATATAGACTCATTTTGACACACTCAATAGGAACCACATAAAGCCTGATCTGACTTAACCCTTTCCCTCATATAGACTCATTTTGACGCACTCAATAGGTACCACATAAAGCCTGATCTGCAGAAAACCACAGTAATTAAACCTTTTTAAATCTAATTACAAAATCCTCATTTCCAGACCACTGAGGAGCAGCGAACAGCATAAAACCTGATCAGCCCGTGAGTTACTCACAGGCTGATCTGGTTTTATGCTGTTCGCATAGGTCTTTTCATGGTGTCCTCTATGAGGGAAAGGGTTAAAAAAACATGTTTTCAACATAAAAAGAAATATATTTAAACAAACATCAATTTGATAATACTCATTTCTTTTCAATTCCATTAATAAATCATACAATAAAGAAATAGCATAAGAACTGAAAATAAACATTTTTCACACATCCAACTGTCATCTGCAATTGATAGCTATATTCCATAATAAAAGTCAAAAACTTTTTACAACTTATTCAACATCCCGCATCGCAAACTTCCTGCATGAAAAACCTTTAAAAAAATTATTGCCCTCAGAGCAAATCATTACCAACACCTTTTCAAATAGATTTCATCTTAAGGTAATGCTCATTCTTATAGCATCCAAAGAATAGAGCCTGCAAACCGAATTATGACGTAATTAAAAGGAAATCACTACTGGTATGGTGCTGACTGGAGACTATTATATTCTGACTTGCATGGTGCGCCACATTGTCAAGATTTCAAAACTCATGTTGCTCTAAAAGACTGCCTCAATCAAAATTTTCCAAACTCTCTTGTTTTTGGAAATAAACTTGTTACTGGTGCCAGTGTGAATTGTTGGTTTTGCAACTAATCTCAAATCATTTCCACATAATCATTTAGATGAGTGCAAAAAAAAAGTTATTTCTTTTATATTTTCTTGAACTGTAGAAAAAACCTTAAGGATTCATTTATCAACAGTGTTTTCCATAGGTAAATCTCAGAGCAGAATCAACAGATATCTTTTCATAAAAATAACCAGCATGATGGCGCATATTAATAGAAGAAAATAATTTCATAAAATAACATATTTAAGTTGATTTAAATGAATAAATATGAAACAAATACATTGAATGAAATATTAATAATATTTTATCACTCACAAAAAAGGGGTCAACCAAACAAGAGGGCCATGATGGCCCTGAATCGCTCACCTGAAAAATATTGCCTTCATTGCTTTTTATAAAACAGTCATACTGAATACAAAATCCATGCAGAAATACAGCAAAATATTTGTAATTCCACACAAAAACTGTACCTGTGGTCCAAATTCTGATGATCATAGCTATAAAATCAAGTGACCCCTAGGGTGGGACCAATTTATACCCAAGAGCCATGATTTGAAAACTTGGTTCAGGTCCACAAGGCCATGTTACATACCAAATATCTAAACCCATGATCTTGTGGTTTCTGACAAGAAGATTTTCCAAGTTTTTTTCTATATAAGTCTATGTAAAACCAAATATCTTAACTCCAGGCTATGTAAAATCAAGTGACCCCTGGGATGATGCAATTTTGACCCCCGGAGGGCCATAATGTGAACAAAGCTGATAGATGTCTATAAGGCCATGTTACCTTTATAAGCCTATGTAAAAGAAAGTGACCCCTAGGCCGCGGCCCCAGGGTCATGATTTGAACAACCTTGGTAGAGGTTCACCAGACCAGGCTACACACCAAATATCTAAACTCCAGGCCATGTGGTTTCTGACAAGAAGATTTTTCTAATTTTTCCAATGTAAGTCTATGTAAAATTAAGTGACCCCTGGGGCGGCAATTTTGACCCGAGGGCCATGATTTGAACAATTTTGGTAAATGTCTATGAGGCTGTGTTACACACCAAATATCATAACTACAGGCCTTGTGATTCTGACAAGAAGATTTTTTTAGATCTTCCTATGTAAGCCTATGTTAAATAAAGTGACCCCTTGGGCCGGGCCAATTTTGACCCAAGGGTCATGATTTAAGCAAACTTGGTAGAGTCCACTAGACAATGCTACACACCAAATATCTAAGCTCTAGGCCTTGTGGTTCTGACAAGAAGATTTTTCTGGTTTTTCCATGTAAGTCTATTTAAAATTAAGTGATCCCCGGGGGGGCCAATTTCAATCCCAGGGTCATGATTTCAACAAACTTGTTAAAGGTTCATAAGACAATGCCACACACCAAATATCTAAGCTCTAGGATTTGAGGTTTTGGAGAAGATCTTTAAAAATCTATTTTTAGCTCCTGTGATCCATATATGCAACAGACAGGAACCATTTGAACAACTTCGGTAGAGCTTCATGCAAGGAACATCACAGGCAATTTTCATCAAATTTGGCCCAGTGAGTTAGGAGGAGATGTCATTTAAAGAAATTGTTGACACCAGACGCACGGAAGCCGGACAAAAGGCAATCACAATAGCTAAAAAACAAAATGATGTGAAATATGTAAGTCTTATACAGAAGGTGTTTTTAAAGCCTGAGTTTAATCTTTAGAAGAGTTATAAGCAGTGCACAGAGTATTCAACGGGCTGACTATTATGAAACTAATTCAATTTTCTTCTATTTCTAAATACAATGTATACACTTGAAGGACTTTAGAGGTCAGCCTTCGGTTTGATTTCTCTAGCTTCATTAGATGATCCCTAATTTAAATGTTCACCTTAAATTAAATTGCACTTCCCTTAATGACTGTCTGTAGAAATCAGGTTTGAATGTTTAAAAAATAAAACCCTGGAAACTTCACTTCTAGCTTTATTTAACAGCTTGAAATTCAACTTACCAGTTTTTGGCAGAACAATTAATGCACTGTCATAGTCCAACTGATGTTTCCAAACATTATCTCATTAAATTAGAAAAGATTGAGCAAATTTTATTATTTAAAATAAAAAAAAATCAGGTTATCCAAATGAGCATCATATCAATAAAACCTTTCCCTCATCCTGGCTGGACATACAATGGGGCCAACTGTCATTTATATGCATTTCTCTCACCCTGGCAACATTTGGTATCTCCCCTGGCCATTCATGGCCAACTGCAGCAGATGTGCTCTACCGGTGGATTACTGAAGCCTTCAAAATGATGATGTTCCTGAGTTACTATGGAGATCCCACACAATGCTCTCCATCATAAATTCACTTCCTGTCTTCCATATTTGCCTTTCATCCAATAAATGTACATCTCTATATCAGACATATTTAGTATGGTCTTCCACACTTCAGCTCCACCCCTTCTTTCCCCCGGACCATTTGTCAAAACAGATCGACAGGCTATAAGAGAAATTGTACTCTTTCTGGTCTTGTTAATCAAACAAGTGAGAAATATTCAACACTTTCTACAGGAACATTCCCCTGTGGTCTGCTGAGCTTGTCTCACAACCTAGCTTGGGTCATCAATCATTTGGGAAATGTCTCCAGTTGCCATGGTAACTCAATACACAAACATTATGGCCAGTCACTGTTGTGCTCCAACTGTACCTCAGACACATATCTCCAGAAGAATATAAGTCTATGTGTTCCTTAATGTGTTTTTCACTAGGAAAACCATATAACATATAAATCAAACTGACAAATGTCTTTTTGACACAAAACTACAGTTTCCCTTCTCACATTTACTGCTGGTATTAATCATATTCCTTTTAAAAATGTTGTTTCCCCCCCAAAAAGAAAGACAATTGAGGTCCAAAAACAAATTCTTTTTACTGAAAATACTTTTTTCTGAAAAGAAAAATAAATTGTTATTTATGAGATGATGGGGCAAAGAGATGAACTTTTCAAGAAATAAACAAAGAAGCAACAAGTTTTACAGTGATTGCCAATAAATCATCTGGACAGAACAAAATAAAACAAACAAAAACACTTACACACAAAGAAAGGGTAATTTTCTTAAAGAGAATTAACGACATTGGATCATGCATAAAACATGTGCATCTCTTTACAGAAAGTAAACCTTCAAATTAAGTTTCATTTAACTCCAAACAGCAATATTGAGAAAAAGTCTATAAAGTAAGAATCTGCTTGAAGGAAAACAAAGGAAATGTATCTCTGTACAAAAGAACTAAAGTAGAACAAGCTGATAAAATACACATCTTCTACTAGAATTTATTCATCCCATAAAGTTACATTAAACTCTAGCCTTTTTGTTTGTTGAGTAAAAAACTGGTCGTGAATCTGCTCAAAAAATAATAAACCATAGGGCCAGCACCCTGTAAAAAATCATCAAATCATAACAAGCCTCATAACATCTCCTCAGATGGGTGGTAGTTTCCATTGGATGTTCTTTGTATTCAAATCATGACTACTGAAATCTAGCCGAGAAAAAAACCTGCATGTAAAGTCCCAAGGGACATAACTGGTGAAAAAATCACTGAAATGGAACAAGGTGAAAATATGCGTATCGTCTTTTGATAGTGAAGATTCATTCCAACCAGTCATTGCTGAGAAATAGCCTGGATACAGATGGACAGGGAAATGAAAACTGTATATTTAAAAACTGTATTTTAGCTATATTGATGGTTTAAATCAAAGGGGTCCGGCACGAAAGGTTGGTCATATATTACTATATATAATACAAGGGATACTACTCCCGATGGACCAAGATTCATAACCTTAAAAAAATCCCAATATCTCTGTCATTTATAATGGCACATTCAAATTCTTTGCACCTATCGCAAGCATTTAAGTTTATGTAACATGCAGAAATTCACAACTGTTTTACCCATGCAAATGCAGTTATCAAGCACGAAACCCACTTTGAGAAACTAACCTCAATTTTTAGAATATTGGCATGCATTTGAACACCCACCTTTGATGCCGGACCCCTTTGGTTTAAATCATGTGTCTCAAACATAGATCAGTCATCACAATCTGCACCACTACTTCACAAGTTTTATCTTACTTAAGGACATGCATTTACCTAATTATCCCTTTACATGATATTTACAACACCTGGCCTGCAGAGACCACAGTGATGCATAACCTCTAATTGCCCAAGGACAGGATAATCAGACAAAGCAGGTGTTTGTCAATAATCTACATGACTGATAACAATGCCAGGTTATCCTATAACTTCAATGTTCATGACTACAGTTTTCCTCACTCAATATTTTTTTCTATACAGCCCTTTGCAATATCTTTTCAAACAACAAGGCAAAACATTATTTGTCCGCATGTTTGTTAGCTACATACCTTTCTTAAAAAATAAGTATTCATAATATGTTCAAAAATCATACCAAGGAACTATGTAGTATCTAATGTATCTATGGTCCAATCATTTCAGATGGTTAATTGATAGTAGACATGTTTGTTTGTGTTGACTTAATCAGTTTTGCAACTTTTGACAAATGTCCACCTCTACAAATCCTCCATGTTACAACACAATTAGAACTCTTCAATCTTCAATTTATTTCACCCTATGAATGTTTAAAGATTGAGATGTCACTAAATAAAATGAAATCAATACAAATGTTACACTGTATACCATCAACGCTTTGACAATGATATGCCACATGATGTCAATATTATGGTATGTTATATGAGGGCTGTCCCAAAATTCTGTGACAAATTTATCTACATTTTACTTTTAACACCAGTACATTATAATTCATATATATTATCTATAAATGTATTACTTAACATTAAGTCATTAATAAAATATTTTCTCTAATTACTTTTAGATTCTCATTATAAAAGACATAGTATGAATTCTCAGTGCACATCAAATTATCTACATATTGTTTTGTAAAGGTTTGAATAAATAATTTGATTTCAAATATGTGATGTTGTATCTGCCAAATATCACATTGATGTCTTCTACTATGATGACTCAGAGAATTAAATTTAATAACATCAAAAAACGAATGAGAAACGGACAAATGAAACACCTGATAGAAAAAAGGAAAGTTATAATGGCGACGTTCTAAGAATGCGCTGTTTGATTTTACAGATTCTATCGTCCATATTGTATATAAAACATTAATTATTACATTCAGTACATCTGTTTGTGTATTGTTGTTTTGTTAAAAGGGATCATCCATCATGGAGCATCATTTTTCTCCATTTTGTACTGTTTTAAAGCCATGTGACAGTGAGGGGCCATCATAATGCTATATTTGGGGTCTAAATGAAAATTACTTTTAATTTTAATAGTTAACGCATTAAACAAATCACAAAAAGATTAAATAATGGGCTGTATATATTGGAATTAGTGTTCTAATGGATTTCTTCTGTATACCACAGTAGCATTATAATGGATTTACACTGTGTACCGTATACCACAGTAGTGTTATAATGGATCTACACTGTATACCACAGTAGTGTTATATGGATCTCACTGTATACCACAGTGTGTTATAACCACAGTTGTGTTATACTGGATCTACACTGAATACCACAGAAGCGTTATACTGGATCTACACTGAATACCACAGAAGTGTTATATGGATCTTCACTGTATACCACAGTAGATTATACTGGATCTTCACTGTATACCACAGTAGCATTATACTGGATCTATACTGTATACCACAGATGTGTTATACTGGATCTACACTGTATACCACAGAAGTGTTATACTGGATCTACACTGAATACCACAGAAGTGTTATACTGGATCTACACTGTATACCACAGAAGTGTTATACTGGATCTACACTGTATACCACAGTAGTGTTATACTGGATCTACACTGAATACCACAGAAGTGTTATACTGGATCTACACTGTATACCACAGTAGTGTTATAATGGATCTACACTGTATACCACAGTAGTGTTATAATGGATCTACACTGTATACCACAGAAGCGTTATATGGGATCTACACTGTATACCACAGAAGCGTTATATTGTATCTACACTGTATACCACAGTAGTGTTATACTGGATCTACACTGTATACCACAGTAGTGTTATACTGGATCTACACTGTATACCACAGTAGCATTATACTGGATCTACACTGTATACCACAGAAGCGTTATACTGGATCTACACTGAATACCACAGAAGCGTTATACTGGATCTACACTGTATACCACAGAAGCGTTATACTGGATCTACACTGTATACCACAGTAGTGTTATACTGGATCTACACTGAATACCACAGTAGCGTTATACTGGATCTACACTGTATACCACAGAAGTGTTATACTGGATCTACACTGTATACCACAGTAGTGTTATACTGGATCTACACTGTATACCACAGTAGTGTTATACTGGATCTACACTGTATACCACAGTAGCATTATACTGGATCTACACTGTATACCACAGTAGCGTTATAATGGATCTACACTGTATACCACAGTAGCATTATACTGGATCTACACTGTATACCACAGTAGTGTTATACTGGATCTACACTGAATACCACAGAAGTGTTATACTGGATCTACACTGTATACCACAGTAGCATTATACTGGATCTACACTGAATACCACAGTAGCGTTATACGGGATCTACACTGTATACCACAGAAGCGTTGTATCTACACTGTATACCACAGGTGCTTTGATACCCCACAAATGTAACTCTAGGAGATCAAGAATTATGAATTCATGCAAAACAACATATCATATATGCTAATATGAGCTAGGAAGAAATCCATGAAATATTAGAAATACAGCATGCAAAATTGTGATGACAAACAAAAGATGTATTCAGTACATCTCCACAACTCTGTTACAGAGTTATTATTAAATACTTCATTGGCATCATTTGAGGCTTTGCCCTGATGAAAATTATTAGCTCAAATATATGTTTTTCTCTTGTAGATTTTAAGCTAAAATTTTCTGGGACTTCAGAAGCACCTAGATATCAATTCTGTTATTTCATTTTACAGTCAGTGCAAAAGCATTAACTAAAGCTCAATTAATCATTCCCTAGTCTGTATTCTATATCTTATAAACATTTAAAACATTATAGCAAAAACTCTCTATTTCAATTTATTCAAGCAGAATATTGAATTCCTGGAGTAATTCCTTGTCCTATTTCACATTAACAGCTAGGAAAAGTTTAAATAACCCTTTCCCATTTGGAACCTGTTAAGCATAGATAATAATTATTCAGTTTAGGAATTTTGGTGACAGATCATAGTCACAATTAAGGTAATCAATCCATAATAAAATTGTGATCATGGTGATCAAATGATTGTGGAACTTTTATAGTAAATGCAAGCCTTTACAAACTTTGCCAAGTCAGTGGATGCTTGCATCTGCATTAAAGACATTTTAAGCATATGAAGGACCATGATTGAAATTTAATTATGGATGGATTACCTTAAATAGAATATGTCACACTGAAATTTTCAAAGAAGTAACTATAAAACAAAGAATGTCACATAGATTTTTGTGACAAATGCCAAAACCATGCCATATGTCATATTGAACATTTTTTTCCCCAGTCACTGAATTCATCATGTTTCAAAAGTCCCATAAGCCCAAAGGGATTTGGTATCACACTAATTAACCCTTTCCCTCATAGAGGACACCATGAAAAGACCTATGCGAACAGCAAAAAAACCAGATCAGCCTGCGAGTAACTCGCAGGCTGATCAGGTTTTATGCTGTTCGCTGCTCCTCAGTGGTCTGGAAATGAGGATTTTATAAATAAATTTGATAAGGTTTAACTGTGGTTTTCTGCAGATCAGGCTTTATGTGGTACCTATTGAGGGCGTCAAAATGAGTATATATGAGGGAAAGGGAAGCTCATAGCATATAGAAAAAGAACATTATGGGATAGTGCACATTTTGTCTAATTATGTAGAGATTTGGGATTGACATGTTTCAAGGACTGTGAAGCCAACATTCTTTGGAACAGTCTTTTTTTCCTGTAATATATCTAACTTCTTCTGTCCTGTTCTGTTCTTCCTGCAGTATTTTCTTAAACCATACCTGTCAAGTCTCACGCTTAAATCGATTTCACGATTTTTGGCCATTTTCTCACGATTTTTTATAAAAAAATACCAAAAACATTGTGGGTCAGAAATTTTGTCTAATTTACCTTCTCTAATCGTTAAAACAACACAGGATGCAAGCCCCAATATACAGCCCACCCTGTGACGCTTGTCTAGGGGCATTCCAATATACAGGGTACGTCACAAAACTGGTAATCGCCGGTCTTGCTTATACTCGTATATCCCAGGGCATTCCAGGGCTTCCCGAGAGAAAATCCACCAATCACAATGTTGCTTGAATTTCCGAATCCCTCCGAGTCATATACGGGAATTATCGGTAACTATTACTTAAATTCCCGGACATTGCATGATCACCATTCGCGCACTTAATGTCGACTGCAAAACATGAAGACTCCAGAAAAGAAGAAAAAGAGTTATGCCTCAAAGTACAACAACGCGTGGGAACTGGAATTTTCCTGGCTTTCAAAATCTGACACAGGACCCAATTTTGCTTTCTGCAAACTGTGTAGGAGGTATGTTGCATTCGTTTCATTTTTTTTATTGTCGTAGGTTTAAGATAATTGAATGGTATTTCTATGTAATTAAAATTTATAT
>CM037793.1:45627512-45677512 GCA_021229015.1 Solen grandis | reverse complement strand
AATTAAAAAAGTTTCACTTTTTTTTTAACCCAATTTGCCAATAACCTTTTCTTTTTTAAAAATTTTTAACCAAATAACCGAAATTTTCCCAGTTTAGTTTTTTTTTAAACCAGATAGACCGAAAAAGGGCCAAATTCCCGCTTTTCATTTTAAAAATTTCGAAGGGGTTTTGGTTCCAAATGTTCAAAACTTTTCAACCCCCTTTAAATAAAAAATTTGAAAGGTTAATTTTCCTTTTTTATCTTAAACGGGAACTTTTTTTTTCAGCTCTGAAAAGCAGAGGGTCACATAGGGTTTAAATTTTTCTGTTTGTCCATCTTCTGTCTGCCCGGGATGTCCCCAATTTCCCCCAAAACCGTTTAAACGGGTTTGAAAAACGCGTTCCAAAAAACCCCCCCTTTTGTTGTATAATATAAAATCGGTCAAAATCCCTTTTGGAAAAAAACCCACAAAAGTGGAAAAAAACCCCCGGGACGACGGGGAAATCCCCCAACCCCCCTTTAAAATATTTTAAACCTGAAAAACCCCCCTTTAAAAAAGCAAACTTTTTTTCATTTTTCAAAAAAAAAAAAAAAAAAAAAAACTTCAAGGGGGGGTTTTAATAAAAAAAACTTAGAAAACTCAGCATGAAACATTTCCCCCTTTAAGTTTTTTTTTTTTTTCCCCCAAAAATTTTTTTTAAAAAATTCCCCCAAAAGTGCCCCCAAAATTTATGAAGGATTTAAAAAATTTTAAAAAAAACAGCAATTATACCCCCATTTTCAAAACAAAATGAGCCCCCTGCTTTTATAAATACTAAATAAAAAAATTTAAAACACAACACCCAAAAAATTTCCCTTTTCAAATATCGACTTTGTTTTTTTTGTCGGAAAAAAAATACATTCCGGGGGTTTTTGACGCCCCTGAAAAGTGGGGTTTTTGTCCACCTATTCCCTTTTTTGGGGTACTTATTAATGGAGGGGGGAAAATTTTTGCCCTACACTTTTATTTTTTTAAAATTTTTTTTTGGTTATTCTTTTTCCAGAATAGGTCTCTGTTTTACTGAGAAAAAAAAAATTTTGTAAAAATTTTTTTCCCCCAATTTTTGGAAACTATGATTTAAAAAAAAAAAATTTTGATACTAAAAAAATTTTTTTTTTGTTAGATGCAGTGAAATGATTTTCCATTTTTGCCAAAAAAAATTTTGGGGTTTCTTTTTCCCTACACAGTTTGATACAAGAAATTTTCCCTTTTTTTTGCCTTTTAAAAAGTTCAGCCCTTTTAAAATTTTTAAAGTCAAAAATTTTTGTAAACTTTAATATTTTTGGGGAAGAAAAACAAACTATCCAGTAAAAAATGGGTCAAAAATTTTTCTTTTGGGAAAAAGGGAAAATCCCAACGGGCCCTCAAATGCCCTTTTTTTCCCAAAATTCAAAAAAACCATTTTCCATCAAAAAAAAAAAAAAACCCTTCAAGTTAATCATTTTAAATTTTTTTCTTGAGGATCTTTTTTAAAAATTTTTTTTTGTGCCCTCGGGTTCCTGTTATTCTTTTAAAAACCCAAAAACAAAAAAAAGGGGTTAAATTTTTATTGAAAAAAAAACTTGTCCTACCAAAAAACCCCCTTTTTGAAAAGCCCGGGTAAAAATTTTTGCCCCCGTATCTTTTTTAAAAAACCCAACGTTTTTTAAAAATGATGTTTTTTATTTTTTGTTAAACCCTTTTTTTTTTTTTAATTTTCCCTTTCCCCTTTTTTTTTAAAACCCCTTAATTTTTAATGGGGGGGCCAACCATTAATTTTTAAATTGGGTGCCTGCAAAAAAATTGTTTTACTAAAAAAGCAGTGCAGGCCAGATCGAGCGTGGTGGAAACCCGATATTGGTCGGGAAGGGTCCAGAGGCAGTCACAATGCCCACACCCTTTTAAAGGGTTTAAGGGGGGTCGGGTTTTGAGCCCCATTATTTTTTAAAGACTCAACATGTTGTTATATTTTTAAAGGGGGAACCAGAAGAGGTGAACGGACCTCGGGGTTCCCCCTTTTTTCCCCGATCCAACAAACTCTCAACCTGGTGAGTTTTTTGCCCAATTTTCTCGGGGTCGGGTAAATTTTTTTGGTTTTTTTTTTTTTTAGACCCCGGACCCTAAATTTTCCTTGGGGATCAAATATGGGGTTCATAAGGGGGCTTTGGGGTTTTTTACAAATCTTTGTTATTGAAAAATAAAAATCAGAATAGTTTGGTGCAAAATTTCTTCAGGGTAGTTAAAGGATTTATTTTGCTCATTGTTGATATGATGTGACGAATGTGGTACTGGTATTAATCATGTCACCGGTCTACAACATGAAGTCAGTGAGGTACCCAAAAATCTGCCCCCAAGAAAATTTTGATGAATGAAGTCCCAAAATTTACTAAAAAAAATGTCATTGGGTTTTTCAACCATAGAAAAATCCGGTTTTCATAAAGAAATCAGTTTTTAAAACCTTTCTTCATGTATGAACCCGGTGACAAATTGCTGCAAGCGGGGGGGTGACCAGCCAGGGACGCCCCAGGCCCCTCCAGACTTTTTTTACAAAAAGTTGCCAAGGGGAGGGATGCAGCCCGGGGGATTCTTTCTTTCAGAACCCCTTTTGCCCCGAGGCTGTGGTGAGTTAAACATGCGGAGCATATATTTTTACTTGACCCAACCCTTTTAAAAAAAAGGAAGCGAATTTATCAAGCATGAATAGGGAAAAATACCCGAATGGTAATATGTTTGATCCTTTTTCCTTTATAGATTTTTTGATGAGGGGCCCTCCTTTATGCAATATTGTATCTAGGGGCCCGTTTTAAAAAAGCTCCTTGGGTTTTTTAAAGGAAAAAAATAAATGTCCTAAGGTTTTTTAAAATATAAGACTAAAGGAAATACTTCATGAATACGGCCCCAGATTTTATATTGTCTTCGCTGCAAAAAAAAATAATTGTTTCACTTACATTAAAAAAATGCCCATAATGACACCTGTTTAAAAAGACATCCTGTATTATTGACACTTTTTCGTCGGTCCCTTTTTTTTTTCTATTCAAAGTCAAAATAACCTGACCAAAAACAACCCCTTGTCTTCCCTGTAACCCAAAATACATTTTGGCCCCGTTAGGATAATTAAAAAACTTTTAAAATTACATCCCTTTATCCGACACATCTGAAAAACTGTACTTTTGGGTGTTAAAGCAATTACAAAATGAATCAATTATTTATTTTAATTAATTTTGATGAAAAAACTTCTCCCACGTGTTTTTGTTTACACAGGGTATACATGTATTTCAACATTATTTTCGAAATTATTTAAATAGATATTTTTTTTTTTCATTTTTAACTTTACAAAATTAGTATTTTTTTAAACATACCAATACAATAATTCATATAATACATGCATCACTTAATGGTTTTACAAAAGGGGATTTTGTTCAAAGGAAATAAAAAATTTTCAAAAATTTTTCATGAAGGGAAAGTTTTTTTTTAAGGGCCCTTGGACTACCCAATTTTAAAAGGGGTACGGTCTAAAATAAACCTGCCTTATCCGAAAAAACCTTTTTAAACCCGCTTTGTTTTTTTGGTCCCAGGGGGTTGGGATAAAAATTAATAAAATAGTTCAGTAAATTACTATTCAAAAGGGTCATAAAATTGTAAAATGAAAATTCATTACGGGTTTAATAAAAAAGGGAAAAAGTTAAGATGGTTGCCCCAATTTTTAAAAACCTGAAAATATTGATTTTTGAAAGAAAAAAAAGGGAATAGAATACAAAAATAAACAATAAAAAAGACCATTGTTTTTGTTCATGAAAACCGGGAATTCCCTTTTTTTTCAGTCTCGGCCCCTCTACGACAACAACCCTCCAGCTGCCCACCACTGACCCCCCGGCAATTTCACCCAACAATTTTCCAGCTGCAGCTGAGTTTTAAACAGCAACTTCGCAATACAACAGCACAGCAACAACAACAAAAAGCAGCAGCAACAAGCAGTCAGCCCCCAGGCTGCCACAATCCCCTCATTACAACTTTTTTTAAGGTTTTTTTGGGTTTTTCTTGGGAATGAAAGATTATGTTTCTTTTGTGTCTGTTTTCATCATTTGGACCGTTTGTCACTTGAAAAATATTGACCAATGCGGGCCAGTGTAGAAACAGATGACCTCAAAAGGCTTTTCGGGGTTTTATGTTTTTATCCCTATTTCCCTTTTTTGTCAGTTATAGGATGTTGAGGTTTTGTTAACACACACCCAGGCTCCACTTTTTCCAAAAATACTTAATTTCGATCTCAGGCTCAAATTTTATTCGAAAGGGCTTTTTTTTTTTTTTTTTTTTTTGGGTAAAAAAACTCTTTAATGGAGAATTTTTTTGCAAAAAAAAAATCAGTTTTCAGGAAAACCTTTGCCCCAAAGTCACTTTAAAAAACAAAATGTCCATTGTTTTTCTGCCTGGAGGGTGCTCCTGTGCTTTAAATTTTTTTAGATCCCCCCAATCTTTTAAAAAGGTTGGGTTTAAACAGCAATTTTTAAATCCCAAAAACCGCTTAGGTAAATTGCTTTTTACATTAAATTTTAAGTTTTGCCTAATATTTTAAAAAACTAAACAAAAGCACATACTTTAAACAAGGTAACTGCATTTTTAATAATATATCTCGAAAAAATTTTTTTTCTGTACGGTTTATGGAAAAATATCCGTTTGAATTGTAAAAATATAGACAAATAAAAAATTAGTTTATATTTTTTACAGTGAAAAATTTTTGGATTGTTATGTTAGATTGGCTGTTGTACGGTCTAGTTTTTTGTCTTTTTCTTTTTTTTTCTGCAGCCCTTTTTTTTGTGATTATATTGTTCTGCAACTTTTCAATTAAGATTTTTAGTTTGTTCCCTTTTAAAATTTTTTTTTTTCAAAAGTTTTAATTTTTGATGGTTTGGTTTGTTGTTAATATTATGCACTCAAGACTTAGAGTCACTTTTAAAAAAAAAAGTTGTAGTCATTTCATAAAAACGTCACATTTTGAAAATGTCCCCACTAGTTTTGAAAAAGTCACATTTTATTTTGCCTCAAAAAGGGGCCCTTTTTTCCATTGATGAAAATTCTTTTTTGATCACTGTAAAAATTTTTGTTTTTATTTTTTGTTTTAAATAAGTGATTTGAATTGGGGGTCTGTTTTTTTGTCTAGGGACCCGTACGATTTTCCCGGGAAAAAATCACGGGTCAATATCAAAAACTTATTTTAAAGACAATTTTATTACATAAAATTTTTTCTGCTTTAGCCAATCAAATTGTAGGAAAAGCAGGGGGGGAAAAAAATTTATATTTAACCCTTTTTCCCCCCCTTTACAGTGACATTTTTTTTTGGCCCCTTTTTTATCAATGTATTATTGAAAAAAAGGGCCCCTTTAAATGGGTTTAAGGGGGTTACAATAAAAAAATTAAAGTAATAATGATTTTGTTAATCAACTATTTTAACTATAATCTGCCCGTATTTTTCGTTTTCAAAAATTGGGAAAAAATATATACTTTTGTTTTTGGAATTAGTCAAAAAAAAAGGGAATAAAAACAGTTTTAAAAAAACCTGAAAAGGCTCAAAAGTCCCCAATTTCCCAAATAATACCCAAACGATTTGCCAAAAAAGAAAGTGTGGGGCATTGAAAACCCGCCCCCAAAATAATGAACCCGTTTTTGTTGGCAAATTTGGGGGTTCATGTGTAGGATGGAATCTTCTGTAGGGAACCCAAAGGGTTTAAAAAAAATTTTTTTAAAAAAAGAAATGTGGAATATCTTTTTTTTTTTTAAAAAATTTAAAATAATACTTAGTGCTTGCCATTTAGCATTTTTGAAAGGAAAATTTTAGCCTGGGCAATAAGTCTTTTCTTGGGTTTACTATGGTTTTAAAAATGCATGTTTGAATGGGGAAATTAATGTTTTAACCCGCTTTTCACTGCTATAGAAGTATTTTGCATTTATGTCGGGTGAAAAATTTAAACTGGGTTTAGTTTAAAAAACTTTTTTTGGGGCAGATTCTTTTCACCACTAAAACCCCTTTTAAGCATTTTTAGGGAAAAATTTTATGCCCAGTTTTTTCCGTGTTTCCCCCTGTTTCTCACTTTTTCTGATGTCACGGTTTTTTTTCAGTCGTTGCCGGGTGACGAGCCAGATGAAGCGACCTCCCTGGGGGCCCGGGGGGTTTCAGCAGATCGTTTCTCCTGAACCCCAAAAGGGTGAACCGCCCCCCCAGCCGCCCTTTTATTTTATTTTAAAACCCCCTTTGGGCATCAGCGGGTTTTTGGGCAGTTTTTAAAATTCGCCAAACCCCTTTTTGCCCCCAAAAAATGTAGCGGGGGATGATACAAAGAGTTATTTTTTCCTTTTTCTGTTTGCCCCCTTCTGTCCCTCAAGCTTCACCCGGGGGGACAAGGGGGGTTCCAAAAAAACATTTTTACAAAAAATTTTAAAACCCCTTTCCCCCCTATGACAATTTTTAGGCCCCACGAAATCTTGGCAGACCAGGGCCCCAAACATTTTTAAAGGCCCAAGGGTTTTGGGGAAAAAAATTTAAAAAATTTGGGCCCCCAAAATTTTTTCCCCCGGGACGTTTTTCATTTTAAAAAAGGGGGAAAAATGTTTTTTTCAGTTTTATTAAAGTCAAGGGGGCGGGAAACACAAAATTTTTTCTGTCTGGGTGTAAACCCTTTCCCCCACCCAATTTTTTTAAAACTCGATTTTTATACTTTTTGCTTTTGGAAAATTTAAAAAAATTTTTTTGCTTTTTTCCCCTTTAAAGTTAATTAATATTCACCCTTTTTAAAAAAAGAAATGTGGAAATCTTTTTCCTTTAAGAATTTAAGTAATACTTAGTGCTTGCCATTAGCATTTTTGATGGAATTTGGTGGGAATAAATCTTTTTTGGTTTACTATGGTTTTAAAAATGCATGTTTGGGTGGTTAATGTTAACCCGCTTTTCACTGCTATAGAATATCGCATTTATGTCGGTGAACATAAGCTGGGTCCCTATGGTGATAAATCCCCCCCCCCGGGGTCACTTTTTTAAAAAAAGAGTTTTTTGGGGAAAATTTTTAAAAAATTTTTTTTTCTTTTAACCCTTTTTGGCCAAGAGCTTTGATTTTTTTGGGTTTGCCCTCAAAGGTTCAAAAAACAAAAATTTTTCAAAATGGGGGCCCCCCCTTTGGGGGGAAAAAAAAAACCCCCCACAAAAATCTTCTCCCTAAAAACCCAAAAAGGGCCCGGTTTAAAAAAAATTTGGTGGAAATATTGTCGGGGGTTTTAAAATGTTTTTAAAATTGAGTTATATCAGAATTTTTTTTCTGTTTTAAAAAACCCCTTTTAAAAAAATTTTTTGAAAAAATACTCAGGTGAAGGAATTTTTGGGCCACATGGCCCTCTTTTTTTTTTAGAGAGGGAGAAAAAAATAAAAAAAAAAAAGAAAAGAATGTGATTGTTTTATTTATTTTTTGGGGGTTTATTTTTTTTTCGACAGTATTTAGTTTAAATAGGAGTCCAGCTAAAAACAGGGGAAAGGGAAAAATCGAATGCACTTTACCCATCCGGGTTTTTAAAAAACCCCTGACCACTTTCTGAAAACCCGGGAAGGGTTTCCCCCACAATTTAAAAAGGGGGAAAAAACCCCCCCGGGGGTTTTAAAATTTCCCTGGGGGGAGGGGGGGAAAGAAAGTGGAATGAAAAAATTAAAACAAAAAAGAAAAAATAGAGGGCAGAGAGACAGAAAAAAAGGAAAGGGAGAGAAGCAAAAGAAAAAAAAGTGAAAGAAAATGAGGGTGAAAAAAAGAAAAGAGACCCGAAAAATTTGTCTAGCACAATTTAAAAAGGGAAAAATCTTTCCCCCTTCAGGGGGGTTTTCCCGATCCCCGGGGGTGACAACAGCGTGTTCCCCCTCCCTCCCTCAGCAGACGTTTACCCTTCCCCAAACCGCAGCAGTTTTTTTCTAAAAAACCCCCCAAAAACCCCCCCAAAAACCCCCCTCCCCCACAACCCCCCCAAAAACCCGCCAAAACGGGGTTCCACGCAGCCCCAGGCCAGAGTTCTCCCCCTCTCTTTTCCGACCTTTCCAATAGGGGGTTACCCCGGGGCCCCCGGGTTTAAATTTATCCCAAAAAGTTCATAAAGGGACTGTTAGTTTGCCCAAAAATTTAAATTTGGGGTTTTTTAAAAACCCCAAACTTTTTTTTTTAAAAAAAGGGAAAAAGGGGGGGGCAACCAATCATTTTTTAAAAAATGCAAATTTTTTCAAAAAGCACACCAATTTTTTTTTGTTGTTTTTTTTTGAAATATCTTTAAAAATTGGGATTTAAAATTTTTCCCAAAATTTTTCAAAATTTTTTTTTTGAAAATTTTTTTTGGCCCCAGGCGTGATTTTATTTGTTTTTAAAAGATAAATTTTGGGGGGGGAAAAAATTTCATTCATTTTTGGCATATTTTTTTTTTAATTTTAAAGGGTTAATTTGAAATTTTTTAAAAAGTATTTTAAAAAATTTAATTTTTTAATTTTTTTTCTGGAAAGGGGGAAAAAAATTTTGAAACTAAAAAAAACAAGGTTTTTGGGGCCCAAATCCCCTTTTTAAAAGACGGGGGGGTAGATTTTTTTAAAAAAATTTTTTGGGCCCCAAAAAGGGTTTTTGATCCCCCTTAAATTTTTCCCCAAAAAACTTCATTTTTCCCGATCACCCGGGGTTTCCCTCTGTTTTCAAAAATTTTTTCTTTTAAAAAAAACCCCTTTTTAAAAATTTTGGGCCTTTTTAAAAATTTAAAAGAAAAAAGGTTTTGAATAAAATTTTTTTGGGGAGCCCTTGCAAAAAAAAACCCCAAAAAAAAAAAACCCTTTTTTAAAAAACAAACCCTACAAAAAGGTCCATCCCCGTATTTTAAAGGGAAAAAGGCCTTTAAAATTTTAACCCTTTTTTTAAAAGGGACTGACTGACAAGGGGTTTCAGGGGTTAAAGGGGGGCATAAAGGGAAAAAAATTTTCCCCCCGGGGTTTTAATTTTTAAAAATTTTTTAAAAATAAAAAAAAACCATTTTTATCCCCAAAAATTTTTAAACGACCTTTTATTTTTAATTTATTGAATTTAAATTTTTTCTTTTTTTTTTTTTAAAAAAAAAATTTAAATTTTCTTTGTTTTTTTTTTTAAAATTTTTTTTTTTCCCCTTTAATTTAAAATTTTATTTTGGGGTGTTTGGTTCCTTTAAAAATCAAAATTAATTTTTACACGGATTTTTTACAAAAAACCCCTTTCCCCTTTCCCCCCACAAAAACATATTAATTTTAAAATTTTCTGCTTTGGTGAATGTTAAAAAACCGAAAAACCCGCTCTTTTTTAAAAAATTTTCCCTTTCCCCGCTTTTTAAAATTTTTAAAATTTTTTTGAAAAAAAAAATACAAAGTTCACATTTTAGGGCAGGGGGTTTTTTTTGTAAATTTTTAAATTTGGGTGGTGTTTTTTCCCTTTAAAAAGGTTGGTTTAAAAGGTTTTTTTGGAAAAATTTAAAATTTTAAAAGTTTATAAGGGGAAAACTTCTTTTTTTTTTTTGACATAACGTTTTTTATTTCAAAATTTTTTAGAAAATCAGGGGGGAAAACCAAGGAAATTTTTAAAAAAAATGAAATTTTTCCCCCAAAGGGGCTTCTTTTAAAAGACAAATTTTTTCAAAATAGGGGGAGGACCAAAAATTTTTTAAAAAAAAATTTTTAAAAAAAACCCGAAAAAGAAAATTTATGCGGGGGGTAACCAGAAAATTTTGGGGGAAAAAGAATATAGCTTTTTTTTTATTTTAAAAAATTTAAATAAGAGACAAAAAAACAATAACATGAAAAAAAAAATTTTTATTTTATTGAAAAAAAAATTTTTAGTTATGGGCTTCATCGGGATAACAACAAAAAATTATAAAGTCCAAAAAAAAACCCAAGGGCCCTTTATTTTTTTTTTTTAAAATTTTTTTTAAAAATATTTTTAAAAAAACCCGGGGAAAAATCAACTTTTAGTGAAAAAAAAAAATTTAAAAATTTTTCTTTTGGGAAAATTAAATTTTTTGGCAACAAAAACTGGCTTACCCAAATTTTAGTTTTTTTTAAATGAACATTGGTGAATGACTGATCCAAAAACTCAATAAAACATGTTTTTTTGTTTGAAGAAAATTTAAAACCAAAGGGGTTAAAAAAAAAATTTTCAAAAAAGAAAAAGGGGGGGGAGAAATTTTTAAAATTGGGGAAAAATGTTTTTTTGGCCGGGGAAAATTTGGGGTAATTTAACAGTTTGGATATAAAAAAAAATTAAATTTAAAAAAGACAGAATTACCCCGGAAAAAATTAAAAAATACAAAATAAGGTTTTGGGTTTTTGGAGATAAAATATTTTCTTATAATCACTTTTAAGGAAAAACCAAGGCCATTTAATTTGAATAAAAAATTTTTCCCCTTTTTTTTTTTTGAAAATTTTGGGGGATAAATGCACAGAAAATGGAGAGGGAAAATTTCCTTGCCAAAAAACCCCCGTTTTTAAAAAAATTTTTTTTGATGGCCATTAAAGGGAAAAAGGCTTTTAAAACACAGGGGGTTTTTTAAAAAGAAGGCAAAAAGTTTTGCAAAAAAAAAATTTCCCGAGCTAATACTTTTTTTAGGACATTTTTGGTTTTTTTTTAATACAGGAAACCCCCTTTTTAAAAAGGTTTTTTCTGAAAAAAAGTTTTAAAAAAATGTGGGGAAAAATTTTCCCCTTTCCCCTAGAGGGGAAAATTTTTCTTTTTTTTTTTTTTTTGTGAAAAAATTGTGTTTGTTTGGTTTCAGCCTCATTTTATTTTTTGGGGGTTTGGTTTTTAAAATTTTTTGGGTTTTGGTTTTAAATTTTAATTTTTTTTTTTAAAATGGCAAAAAAAAAATGGGAAACCCCCTTTTCCCCCTTTTAGAATTTTTTTTGGGCGCCCCCAAAAGGTATCACAAAAAACCTTTCGCAGAAAACCCCAGAAAAACCCTTTCCAAATTTTAAATTTCAAAATCCTCTTTTTCCCGACCCCTGAGGGGGCAACAGCAAAAAAAAACCCAAAACACCCGCGATTTAAATTTTTCAGGGGCTGATCGGGTTTTTTTTTTGTTCGCATGGGGGTTTTTTAGGGTTTTTCCCCTATGAGGGGAAAAAGGGTAATAAATTTTTTTTCCCCCCCCAAAAAAATTTTTTTATTAAAATTTTAAAAAGTTTTAAAAAAAAAATTTTGATTCCCCTTTAGGGGGAAAAAGACCCCAAATTTTAAAAAATTTTTAAAGGGACAAAGTTGTTTGAAATTTAGGATATAAAACCCCTTTTTCACAAACCCCCTTTAAAAAATAACAACCCGTGAATCCCTTTTTTTAACCAAAATTTTGGGTTTTTGAAATTTTAACCCCTAGCCCGACAAAATTTTTTTTTTTTTTGGACAGGGGGTTTTGCCCCAGGGGGAAAGGGGGAAAAATGGTTTAAAACCCCTCGGGGGTTTTATTTCTTTTTTTTTATCCGGTTTTTTCCCCTTCACTCCCCTAAACCTCCATTCGGGGCCCCCAAAAAATTTTTTTAAAACCCCCCCCTTAAAAAAATTTTAAAATGTTTTTCCCTTTTTTCAAAATAAAAAAGGGCATTTGTCTCCCTTTGGAAAAAAACAAAAAACAAAAAAGGGGATAAACCCGGGTGAGGTTTTTAAAAAAGTAATTCATTTTGGTTTTCCCCCCAAATAAAAAACCCGGGGGTTTTTTTTTAAAAGGGCCGAGGGTTTTTTTGGGGTCAAGTGCCTTTTCCCCTTTTGATGTTTCATTATCAATGTACAAAAAGGGGGGGTTTTTTCGCCCCTTAAACGGGGCCCTTGCTCTCAGTAAATGTAAAACCCCTTTCTTTGCTGTATGTTTGTTTAAAAAAAAAGGTTTTAAAGATTTTAATTTTACACAAAATTTTTTTTTGTATATAAAAAAGTAATCCCCCTTTATTTTAAATTTTTGTAATTTTTTTGAGGACATTTCCCCAATTTTAAAAAAAAAAGGGAGGGCGCCCGGGTTTTTTTAAAAAAAAAACCCCGTTAAAAAAATTTTATTTTTGTTAAAAAAAGAACAAAAAAATATTTAAAGGGGTTGTTACCCCAAAAAATTAAAACCCGTCTTATTAAAAGCAAGTGAAAAGGGACATAGGGGGCAGGAAAAATTGACCCCTAAACCCCAAAAATTTTGGCCCTACTTTTTTTGGGAAATAGGGGGGGAAAAAAAATTAGTAAATTTTAAAATCAACACAACAATTTTTAGACACAATTTTAAAAATAATTTATCGGGGTTTAAAAAAGGGGGGGTTTTTAGATTTTTTTTTTCCTTTCCCCCTTATGAAAAAAGGGTTTTTTAAAACCAGACGTCAATTTAAAAAACAAAAATTGGGAAAAAACCCGGGGGATTAATGAGAAAATTTAAAAATTTTAAATGATAAAAAAATTTAAGGGGGCTCGGGAAAAATTTTTTTTTCCCATGATCAAGCACAGGGGCCCCCTACGGGGTTTTCTGTAAGAAAAAATTTTGTTTGGGGGTTTTAAAATTTTCAATTTTTTAAAACTAACCCCAAAACCCTTTTAGCTTTTAAGAAGATTTTTCAAAAAAACATTTTAAAAAATCCTTTTTTGGGGACTTTGGGCCAAAAACCCATGATATCTACTTTTTTTTTTTAAATAAAGAAAACAATTCAATATTTTTGGGGAAAAAACCCCCTTTATTTAAAAAAAAAACATTTATTCACAGAAAGAAATGAAAATTTGTTTCCCCTTTATTTTTCCCCCCCCCAATTTTTTTTTAAAAACACGGGCAAATTTCTTTTTTTTACCCAAACGAAAAATTTTTCCCTTTTTAAACGTGGGCCTTTGGGCCCCTTTTTTTTTTTTGTACATTTTGGGGGAAATCGTTTTATAAAATTTGGGAAAAAAAAAGTGTTGTATTTGTTCTTTTTTTTGACCCCAAGAAATATAAAAAAGGAACATCCGTCCCCAAATTTTTTTGAATATTGTGGGGTTTTTAAAAAATTAGGGAGCAGGGTCCCTTTTGGGGGGACACACCGGTTTTAGGTTTTAAAAGGGCCCGGGAAAAACCCGCGGGGGTTTTTCAAATTTTTTCCCAGCAAAAATTTTCCCCCCACGTTTCCTTTTTCCCCGGGGGAAAATTTTGGGTAGCTGAGTGGGGGGTTTTAAATTTTCCCTGGCCCCAAAAAATGTTTGGGGGTAAAAGCAAGTAAAAAAATCCCCTTTTTGGTTTTTACTTTAAAATTTTTGGCCAAATAAAACAAAATTTAAAAATTTAAAAATATACATGTGCCCCCAAAAACCCTTTTTTTCCCCAATATAAATGTTTTTAAAAGCTTTCAAATGAGCAGACCTAAATCAACAACTTCGGGAAAGGGAAAATCCCTTTTTAAAATTGGGGACAATTTTGGAAAAACCGCCCCACACAGTTTTTATACCCTCAACATTTCAAGGTTTATGTATTTTAAAAAAATATTTAAAAAGGGGAAAAAAAGGGTTGAAAATGTTTTGCTGACGA
The DNA here is from genome assembly GCA_021229015.1 of Solen grandis. Lineage (NCBI taxonomy): Eukaryota > Metazoa > Mollusca > Bivalvia > Adapedonta > Solenidae > Solen > Solen grandis. Next base: position 45,663,970 of record CM037793.1, on the reverse strand, counting down.
TTTAAAATTTTTTTATTAAAGGGTTGGTTTTTAAAAACCGGGTTTTTCCAAAAAAAAAATCTTTTTTTTCTTTTTAAAAACTTTGGTTTTACACTTAAAAACTGGCAACTGCCCCATTGTTTTTTGCCTGGGATATAACTCTGCCCGGGTTTGGGGTATCTTAAAAAAAGCAGCTAGAAAGGGGTTTAAATTGTTGGGGAAAAAGTTTTTAAGGGGAAAAAGAGATTTTTTCCCCCCCCAAAAAAAGATTACATATACTGCAAAAAGTCATTTTCCCAAAAAAACCCCCTGGCTTTTTTTGGCAGGGAAAAATTTTTTTAAACTTTTTTTAAAAAAAAACTTAATAAAAATTAAAAACCCATTTTTTTTCCCCGTTTTTTTCACCCCAAAGAAAAATGTGTAAGTTTTTAAAAAAGCAAAATGGGAATTTAAAATTTTTAAATTTTAAAAAAAGACCCAAAAAAAAATTTTTAAAAAAATTTTCCCCCAAAAAAAAATTTGGGGCCCAAATTTAAAGGTTTAAAAATTGGGAAAAAAAAGACAACTACCTTGCGGGGGGGGCCCCAAAAAAAAAATTGGGGAAAAAAGCAAAAAAAAAAAATTTTTTCTTTAAAAAAGAAAATTTTCCCCGAGGGCACTAATAGGGGAAAGAAAAAAATGATTTTTCATTTTTATAAAAATTTCCCTAAAAAAATTTTTTGTTCCCCTTACAGAAAAAAAATTTAAAAAACAGGGAAAAAAAATCGGGGGGAAAATTTTTACTTGACCACACCCCCAAAAAAACAAAAAAAAACAAACCCTTTAAAAGATCCTTTCCCCTGAGTACATTTTTTTAAAATTTCCGGGGAAAAAAAGAATCATTTTCCCCTGAAAAAAGTTTAAAAAACCCAAAGGAAAAAAAACCCAAAATTTTAAACCTGTTCTTTTCCCAAAAAAAAAAAATAGGGAAAAACCTTTAAAATTTGGGAAAAAATTTTAAATAGATCATTTCAGATAAAAAAGGGACCTATTTCAAAAAGGGGGGGTAAAATCATCTACAAAAAAAAAGCTTTAAAGGGAAAAGGAAAAAATGGGGCCCCAAAAAAAATTTTTCCATTTTCCCTTTTCCCTTTAAAAAAAGGGCCCCCCAGCCATAAAATTTTCAAAAATTTTATTTTTTATCAAAAAATTTTTTTGAAAAAATTTTTAAAAAGATTTGGGCTTTTTCTTAAAAAAAAAAACTTAAAATAAAGGAAAAACAAAAGGGTAAAAAAATTTTTTAAAAAAGGGTTTTCCCCCAACTAAAAAAATAGGCCCCCAACTGTAAATTTTTCAAAAAAAATTTAAAAAAAAAACCCTATCGATGATTTTTGGGGACCTATTTTCAAAAAGAAGTGTAGTAAAATTTTTATAAAAAACAAGAAACCCGGGTTGCACACAAACATAAAACCCCCCCACCAAAAGAAAAGCAAAATTTTTTTTTTTTTTTTTTCTTTAAAACCAAAAGCCCACAAAAATTTTTGGGGCCAAGAAAAAGGGTTTTTTTAAATTATCATGGGTTTTCCAAAAAACGGGGCACCCCCAGGGGGGGACAGGGGAGACGGGGGGGCAAACCTTGGGTCCCCCCGGGGGTAAAGGGCCGGGAAAAGGACAAAAAAAAAAATTTTTTGCCCAAAAAAAAAACCTGAGGAAAAAATAAATTTTTTTCCCCCAGGCAAAAAAAAAAAATTTTTTTTCATGTTTAAAAACCCAAACCAAGGGGGAATTTTAAAATCACAGCCAAAAAATTCATAAAATTTTAAATTGATCAAATCATGATGTGCATTGGGATGTCCCCATTTCTTAAAAAGGGTTTTTTTCCCTCTTTTTAAAAAAAAAAAAAAAAAAGGGTTTAAAAACCCAAAAAAAACCCGGGGAAAGAGGGACAAATTAGCTTTCGAGACTAAAAAACAATATACCCCCCAATTGTTGGCGGGCAAAAAATTAAAAATTTGGGGTTTTTATGAAGACCGTCTGGTGCAAATTTAAACTCAAAAGCCAAAACCCTTTTTTGGTGGTTAAAGGGGGCAAAATTAGTATTAGAAAAATTTTTTGATTCTTCAAAAGGTTTTAAAAAATTTTAAAAAATTTTAAAAATTTTTTTTGGGGCCAAAAAAAAAAAGTTCATTTTCCTCTCCCAAAATTTTTTAAACATAATGAGGGCTGAAAAACCCCTTTTTTCTTTTTTTTCCCATATGCATTTAAAATTTTTTTCCCAAAAACCCCCCATTTTTATAAAAAAAACCCCCTTTGGGGGTATGGGGTTTTTTTGGGGTTTTTAAAAGCCCCTTTTTGCAGTTTTCGGGGGTTTTTAAGCCTATGAAAAAGAAAAAGATATTTTTTTTTCCAAAAATAGGGATCACACCAAAAAACGTGGCAGGGGCATCCCCCCCCTTTCCCCCTTTAAACCGAAAACCGGGGCCCAAACCCCGTCCGGGAAATACCCCTTTTAAACCCTGGCTAAGCGGGGAAACAAAAGCCTTTAAAATTTTCATTAATTTGCCCTTTTTTTTTTCCCCCCTTAAAAATACAGGGTAATACGGGAATTTTTGACAAGTTTTTTTCATCTCGATGGGGGCAAAAGGGGAAAAAATGTATAAAAAAAAAAAAATTTTTTTAAAATATTTTTTTTTTTTGGGCAAAAAATTTTTATACATTTGGAAAAAAAAAGGGTTTAAAATTTTAAAATTTTTAAAATTTAAATTTTAACCCCCAAAACGAAACCCAACAATTTAAAAAGAAAAGAAAGGGCCCGAAAACTCTTAAACCCACTCCTTTGGGGGCCAGGGGGTTATGGAACCCAAAAAGGTTTTAAAATTTTACACAAACTCATACATGTTTTTTTATGTGAAAGCTTTTTTGGTTTGTTAAAAAGGGGGGGGAAATTTCACTGCTGAAAAATGGAAATACTTTCCCGGGAAAAAAACCCCCAAAAAGGGGGCCCCCGGGTCACCCCAGGATAAAAAGGGGTTTCCCCCAAAGGAAAAAAAATGAAATTTTAAAACCTTTTTTAAAACGGGGTGAAATTTTTTAAGGGGTTTTTTTTTATAGGTTTTTTTTTAAAATTTTTTTTTTTTGGGGTTTCCCCTTTTGGGAACCAAATTTTTAAAAGGGGGCAAGTTTATTTAGGGAACTTTGGTTTTTTTAAAATTTTTACCCAAGGATCACCCCCCCCAAATTTAAAAAAAAAATTCTGCCCCCCAGTTTCGAGATTTAGTTTAAAGTTTTCAAAAAAATTTTTGGGGGAAATTAAAAACCCCCCCCTGGCAGCCATTTTTTTTAGGGTTTGGGGAATTTTTTTTTCAAAAAAAGGGGTTTGGGGGGTTTCCAAAGGGAAAAATCTGCCCCAACTTTTTTAAAAAGGCCCGAATTTTTTTAAGGGGGTTTTTTTTTTTCATTTTTTTTTCTTTCTTTTTCTTTCTGTTCCCCGGAAAACCCCGGGTTTTATAGGGGTAAATTTTTTTTTACAACTTTTTGGGGTTAAAAAAATTTACCCAAGGACCCCCCCCCCAAAATTTTAAAACAAATTTTTGTCCTGCCCTTTTTTAAAGGGGGGAAAAACCTTTTAAAAAAAAATTGGGGGGACAAAGGGGCGGCCCCTGACGACGACCCCCGGGGGATCACAAAAACACAAGTAAAAGAAATTTAACTGATAAAAACCCCAGGAAAAAAAAAAGAAAAAAAATACTTTTTTTGGTTTAAAAAACAACTTTTGATTTCTTTTTTTTTCCCTTTTTTCCATCTCAAAGGGTTTTTTTAAAACCCATGCTTTTTTTTTCTATTTTTCAATAAAATGTTTGGGTTTTAAATCACATAGCGCTGCACTTTTTCCACCCCTTCATCTTTGACCCTGAAAACCCAAAATTTTTAAAAACCCCCCCAAAAAACCCTACAAACCCCTAAGGGAAAAAAAAATTTTTTGCCAACAAAAAAAAACCTATCAGCCTGCACCCAAAATTTTATTTTTGGGGTACTCAATATTTCCCCGGGGGAAACCCCGGAAAAAACCCCCAAACCCCCCAAAAAATGGAAAAAAATTTGTTATTGGTAAAAAATTTTTTAAAAAATTAACCCAAAAAATGCATGGGTTTGAGGGGAAATGTGCCCCCTCATTTTTAAAAGGGGGGACTACACATCTTGTCTCTTTAAAAAAAAACCCTGAAACTAGTTTTGGGCCCCAAAGGTTTTTAAAAAGCCCAAAACCCCTTGTAACTTTAAAATTTTAACATCTCCACACTTAAAAAACCCGCTCGGCAAAAAATTTAAAATTTTGAAAAAAGTTTTATATTCTGTAAGCACATAAAAAGGTTTCCCTTTTTTCAACAAAATATCAACTTTCCCCACACTGTACACCCCCAAAATTTGGTTCAAAAAAAAATTACCCACAACCCTCTTTTTTGGGGGTTTTTTCAAGGGGGTTTTCACCGAGCAAATTTTAATTTTTTTAAAAAAAAAAAACAATGTTTTTTTAAAACAAAAAAAAATTTAATTTCTTTTATTTAAAAATTAACCCCCGGTTTTTTTTTTTTATACACATTTTTTTTTTAAAATATCTTTTATGTCCTCTATTTAAAACCCAAATTTAGCTTTCCCCTTAAAAAACCTTTTTTTTAAAATTTTTTGGAAATACCACATAAAAACCCCCCAAAAGGGGGATAAGCCTAATTTTGGAATTTGGGACCAAAAAGCACCTTTCAAAGGTGAACACCCCTTTCAAAAAAGGGGGTTTATCAAAACCCCGGATAATTCAAAAAAAAAAAAGTCTTTTTAATTTTTTTGAATTTTAAAAAAAAAAAAGGGAAAAAAAAAAAACTGTTTGGGGAAAATTTTAAAAAATTTTCCCATTAACAAAAGAGAAGGCCAAAAAAAAACCTTTTGCCATTGTCATTTTGATGAGAAAACAAAAAAAAAGTAGAAATGGAAAAACCCTTTTTTTCTGTACCCAAAAAAAAAAATGGTTTTTTTATCTTGCACTCTAAAATTTGATGAACTTTAAAATTTTTTAATATTATCATTCACATTTAAAAACCCGATTTTCAAAAATAAAAAAGTTAATTAGGGTTTATCATGTTTTTGTGAAGAAATTTTTTCCCCCTTTTTAAAAACATTCCCCAAAATATCAATGTTCAGTATGGTAAATCAAAAAAACAACATTAAATCTCTGGCCTCATTTTTTTTTAAAAAACGTAAAAAAAAATTTTTTTTAAATTAAAACATTAAAAACGCCCTCTGCATCCACCTTTACAAAAGGTAAAACATAACAGAAAAAATTTAAAAAAAAAAATTTTCCCTTTAAATTTTTTAAAAAAAATATAATAGTCTTTTTTCAAAAACTATTTAAAACTCATTAGGAGCAAAACCCCCTTTCCACTCCCCCAAAAGGAAAAATTAAAACAATAATAAAAAAAAGATCAGACTGCCATGGGCAAACATTTAAAAAAAGGTTTTAAAAACCCGAATAAAATCTTTTCTTTTGGTAGGGCGGGGTTTTTTTGATTTTTATTTTAAAAATTTTTATAAAAAAAACCAAAAGGGGGGAAATTTTTTTTTCCCTTCCCCTGGGGAAAAAAAATTTTTTTTAAATTTTAGTGTTACAAATTCAGAAAAACTGGATTTATATGAAATTTTTTTTTTTACCCCCAAAAATAATCTTTTTTTTTACCCCCCCAAAAAAGGGCCCCGGAAAAATCACTATTTTCTTTAGTAGTAGGGGGGTTTAACACCAACAGATTCACAATGAAAAAACCCCCTTTTCTGCCCCATCTTTTCAATTTAACCTTCTGCCAGGGCCCCAAAGAGAAAAACAAAGGGCTTTTTTTTTTTATCTCTCCCCCCCGGAGAGCTAGCTTCATTAAAAATGCCCCCAATAAAAAAAAAAAATTCGGGGGGAAAAAAAAAAAAAAAAAAAAAAAAAAAACTTGTGCTTTTTTATCTGAAATCATCGTAACTACAAAATTTTTTTTTTTTTTACAAAAAAGTCTCTTTTTTTTATATGTCAAAAAATTTAAAAAAAAGTTTTTTTTTTGGGCAAATTTTTTTTTGGGGAATTTTTTAAAAAAAAAGGGAAAAAAAGGTAAGAATTTACTCCCCTTTAATTTAAAAAAAAAAGGGGTTTTGCAGTATTTTAAAAAGGTTGAGAAAAACCCAAAAACCCTGGCAAATTTTTTTCCCCCAAAATTGGGGAAAAAATGAAAAATTTTTTAAAATTTAAAAAACCCTGGTAAGTCAAAAATTTTTTTTTTTTTTATAAAATTCCCCAAAAAACAAAATCCAGTTTTAAAATTTTTTTGTTTACCCCGGGGTTTAAAAAGTCCCCAATTTTTAAAAATTTTGGGTCTTTTTAATTTCTTAAAAAAAAAATGCCCCTTAAAATTTCCAAATTTTTTTACTAAAAATACAATTTTTTAAAGGCAACAAAGCCCCCTATTTTTTTTTTTTTAAAAATTTTTTAAAAATTTTAAAATTTTTTTTCAGTTAATTTAAAAACATAAAAAAGGGTTTAAAAATTTTTCACTTCAGTAGCCTTCAATTTTTAAAAAATTTTTTTTTTTTTTTTAAAAAAAAAATTTTTATAGGGGTTTTAGAAATAAAAATAAATGTTCTTTTTAAAAACCCCAAAATTAAAAATTTTTTACCGTAAAATTTTAAAAAAAGAAAAAATTTGAAATTTTTTAAAAAAAATAACTTTTTTTGATCAAAAAAATGCCCAGCCCCAAAAGTATTACTTTAAAAAAAGTCAAATATTTACTATTTCCATACATTCAAAAAAAAACCCCCTAGGTAAAATCTAAAGGGGGAAATAGCTAAAATTTGGGGTTTTTTTGCTTTTTTTTAAAAAACCCCCCAAAAAAATGACATTGAACCCAAAAGCCTGTTGTGACTTTTTTTAGAAAATTTTAAAACAGAGCATATCTTTTCCCCTTGTATAAAAATAATCAAAAAAGGGGTTTTCCCCAAAAGAGGTATACCTTAAAAACCCCAAAAAAAACCCCCAAAACCCCAAAATTTTTAAAAACACAATTATAACCCCATTCTAACTCTTCGGGGAAAAAAAAAAATTTTTCCCCTTTTTTCCTGGATATGAACCAACAAAACCCGGAATAACAAAAAAAAAAGTGGGAAAACAAAACCAAAAAAAATCAAATGTCAAAATTTTTTCACATAAGAAAAAGAAAAAATAGGCAAAATAAATTTTTTAAAAACCCCAAAAAATTTTGGGGGAAAAATTATTCATTTTAAAAAAAAGTCAAAAATTTGATTGGATTAAAAATTTAACCCAAATTCATCAAAGGGTTTAAAAAAAAAAAAACGCACCAAGGGGAAAACCCTCACATTTACACATAAAAATAAAAAAATTTTTTTTTAAAGGGAATTAAAAATTTACAAAAGTGAAAAAAAATTTTTTTTTAAAATCCTACATTTAGGCCCCCCCCAAAAAACAATGTAACCCCCGCATTTAAAATTGGGGATAAAAATTTCTTTTTTTTATCAAATGTCAAAAAATTTTTGGAAAAATGTAAAGGGGGGGGGAAAAATCCCACAACGCACTGTGCATTTCCCCACCCCCCAGGTAATTTTTTTAAAAAAAACCCCCTAAAAAAAAAATAATTTCCAAAATTTTTTTAAAAACAAAACCCCCTTTAAAAATTCAAAATTTTTGGTTTTTGCCCCGGGGAAAATGACAACTTTTTTTTGGGAAAAGGGCTCGAAATTTTTTATGTTTTTAAAATTTTTACCATTCTATCATGACAGCACAAAGCATAAAAGACACCCCCGCTTGGAACACCGCAAAGCTTTTTTGGCTTGTTGGGTTTGGTTTTTTTGGGGGGTTAAGGGGGGTCATTTGGGGAAAAATGTCCTTTTTTGCTTTTTTGGGGGTTTTAAAAACCCCAACCCTTTCCCCTCATTCCACCCCTTGTTTTTTTTATAGCAGTGGGGGGGATACAACCCCCCCTCATTGTTAAAAATGTGTACACCGAAAAAAACACCTTACTACAGTTTAAAAAAACATTTTTTTTTTAAAAAGTAAAAACATACTCCAAAACCCCCGTATTCTCAACATCATCTTGGGAAAAAAAAATTTAGTAAAAATACCAGGAAATTTTGCACCCCAACAAAAGGGGCCCCCCAAGGCCCAAAAACTTTTTTGACCAAACAGATAAACTCCAAAAAATTTTTTTTAAGTTGAAAAAAAAGAAAAAAATTATGATTTGAAAAAATTTTTTCAGTATTTAACACTGGACAATACTGCAAATTGACCCAAATGCATTTTAAGCCCAAACATAAAAACGGGGAAAACGGGAAATAAAAAAAAAACCCAACTTAAGTAAATGAAAAAAACAGTATATTCATAAATAATTCAGAAATGGAAAAATAATAAAAAAAGGCGTAAAACAGATCCTTTTTTTTTCTTTAAAAATTTGGTATTTAAATTGTAATCTATTATTTCATTTTAAAACAGAAAAAAACCTTACAAATACTGAGTTGACGCTTACAAAATACAAAAAAAAAATTTCAGAAAGTTTGAAAAAAATGGAAAAAAATTTCCTGGGGCAAGCCACTGATACTCAAGGAAAAAAGGTGTGATGTTTTTCTTCTATACAACAACATAACCTGCAAGGCTGAAAAAAATTTTGCCATAACTGTTTTCCTTTTTCCCGGGGTTTTCGTCGTTCCACCGTACGACTCCTCAAAAATTTTGATCACTGAAACAAAGAAATTTGATCACTGAAACAAAAAAAACCCTCAAAAATTTCCCCCCTTCACTTAATGCATAAATTAAAAACAATTTTTCATAATAAAAACAAACTTTAATTAATTTTTTCTTCCAAAAATTTCTTTTTTTTTAAAATTTTCACTTATTTATTAAAAAAATGTATTTTTTTTTATTTTTTTTTAAAAATTTTTTAAGAAAAAAAAGGTTTTTTCTGGGGCCCAAAACCAAAAGGGAAAAATAAAAACCATAAAAATTTAAAAGTGGCAAAAAACCATCTTAATTTAAAATTGGACCCTTTTAAAAAAAAGGTTCCAAAAGACGATATCCCTTAAATTTATAAAAAAGTCCGAAAATAAAAAGTTTTTTTTCAATAAAAGAGTCCCCCAAAAAATTTCAAAAAAAAAAAACTGATGTACCTAACTAGATATTCTGCCAAACAAACAAAAAACGCTAATGAATCCAACCTTTTTAGTTTTTTTTTTAAAAGGGGGGGGTTAATTGGCAAACTTTCCCAAGGTTTTGGCCCTTAAGAAAAAAACACTTGTGACAGTGAACAAGTAAAAGTTTAAAAGAAACAGTTTTTAAATTAGGCTAAGGTTAATTTTTTTACCCCAATGACTAACAAAAAACCCCCAACTAGTGCTGGATGATGACAATACCTCGACTTTTTTTTTTAAAAAAAAAACATACAACAATCTTCCATAAGGAGGGGAGGGTCCTTACCTGTCTACGGGATGGGGGCCCCCACCAATTTTTGGGGAAAACTTCTTCCTTTTTATTTTGGGCCCTTCTTTTTTTCCCCTTAATGGCAGGGATTGTGGGGGCCCGACTGGGACCGTACACCGGGGCAGCTCGCCCCGCGGTGGGAGGTATATATTTTTCCGGGGGGTTTGGGGCTTTTTTTGGGGTTTGGCACAGGTTTTGGGGCGCTAGAGAAAATCAAACCCTAAATCCGAAAACCCCTTTTAATTGGAAAAAAGCCTAAATTTGAAGTACCTTTTTTTAGAAATTACCTCAAATTCTGAAAAATCCCTTTTTTTTTAAATTAAGCCCGAATCTGAAGTATCCCTTTTTTTTTAAAAACAAGCCTCAGAATTCTAAGTACCTTTTATTTGAAATCAAGCTCAAATTCGGGTTTCCTAAAATTGAAAAGAATGATTTTAATCTATTTTTTCAAATCTTAAGGGCTTTTTCCATTCAGGATTTTTAAAAAAAATTCAAAGGAGTTTTTTTGAGATTAAATAAAATTTCAAAATTTTTCTTAAAGATATTTAAAAATTTGTTTGGGGTGAGAGTGAGTATGTGGGGGGGGGGGGGGTGTCAGGGGGTTTTTAAATTCCCAAAGACGGTTTGGGGGTGGGGCCCTCCTGAACCTTCCTGGCCCTTCTGTCCAAAATTTTCTTTCCCCCTTCACCTCGTCCCCCCCCTCCCCCTCTTCTCAGGCTTGCCGTTTTTCTCGCTCTCGGTTTTCACTAAAGTTTTCACAATCATTCTTCATATAATTTTTTTCTACCCAAAAACAGAAAATACATAAACCCCGCATCTCGAAAAGCCATAAGCCCGAAAACAATTAAAAAAATGCAAAAAAACGTACCAGTGGTAAATTTTTCCCCGGAAAAAAAAATTTTTTTTTTAGTTTTTTAAAAATTTTAAAAATAAATAGAAAAATTTATGAAATCCCTTTCCTAAAATTTAGTGAAATTTTAACTTAATAAATAATAATTTCGGGGAATTTTTTTTAAAAGCAAAACTGATTTTTTTTTTTAATGCAGCTTTGTAAATCTTTGTTTAAATTTTAAAAGCAAAAAGGGGCCCTTTTACGACGTCCATTGGAATTTTTGATCTGGGTCCCCTTTGCCAATCTCAAAAGGGTCCTATGAAGTAAAATTACCATTCAGACTACAGCGGGGGGACACCATTTTGGTAATAACTCAAAAAAGTCACAATATTGAGGGTTTTTAAAGGTGTAAACACGAAGCCTAAGACACAAAGAGTTATTACCTGAAAAAAAAAAGTTTGGGTTTGAAAATTCCAAGCAGTCTTAGCCAAAAACAACAAGAATTAAACATTGTTATAAAATTTCTCTTTAACCCAAAGGTTTTTCCGGGGTTTTTCCCAAAAAGGGGGAAAAAAAACCCCTTGTTATAACAAAAAAAAGAAAATTTTTTAAATATTTGGGTTTTTTAACAATTTAGGGGTCTTTAGACCCCTTCCTACAAAAATTGAGACTTTTCCGTTTAAATTTTTTTTTTTTTTTGTTTTTTTTTTGTTCTTTTTTTCAAGCCCTTATATTAATTTTTGTTTTTATTTTTTCATAATAAAATTAATTTATTCATAAATTACCCAAAAAAATTTTTTAAATGTTAAGTGGGATGACCTTTACCCACACGATGATGAGAGGAAAAAAAAATGGGGTGCCCCAATTATGGGACCGGAAAAAAAAAAACGCGCGGCATACCTCACTTTAATTTGCTTTTTTCCCTCCCAGTAATCCTTTTTTTTCTCCTCCCTTCCTTCCTTTTCATCCGCCCTTTTTAAAAAAAAACACCTGACACCTGTGGCCCCAGAAAAAAGATTTTACTTTTTCGTCTAAAAAACATCATATTTTTATTAACCCAATGATATATTTGTAATCTTACAAAATAAAAAAAAAAAAAATATTTTTTAAAAACTTCTATAATTGGGCGTATTTGAAAAAAAAAATTATTTAAACTTGGTTCCCAAAAGATTTAAGGTTTTGGCAACAAAAATCCTTTAAAAAGATTTCTATATAACTTTTTATATACAAAAATTAAAAAAAAACAAAAAATGTTCTAAGCAGGGGTCTCTCTCCATTTTGGGGGAAAGACCCCTACCTTAGGAGGGGGGTTTAGGGGGACGTTTTCTCTGTAGGGGGAATTTTAGGAAAATTTTGCTGCCATTTATATAATTATATTGAAAAAATTACAAAAAAATTTTTTAGATTATTGGTAAACCAAATGGAAATAAAATGGTAACGGCAACAACCCCCCCTTTTACCATTCTTTTTATTCATAGACTCTTTATTTTGATTTTGGGAAAAAAAAAAACTTTTTTGGGCGGGGAAAAAAAGGGGGCCCAATACGGGACTAAAAAAGACGAGGGCCCGAATTTGGAAGGCTTTTCCCTCAAAAAACCAAAAAACCTGCTACAAAAACAAAAAATTTTAAATAAACCCAAAGGGATACTTCCCAATTAAGTTTTATTCGGCTCATATATTTTTTGGATGGTAAACTTAGACAAACGAAAATAAAATTTTATGTTTCACCAACCCTTTAAAAGTGGGGAAAATATTCAATACAAAAAAGAAAAATTAAAAAACTTTGTCTAAAACCTGAATTTTTTTTAAAGATTCAGTGAATTAAAGGATAAAATTTGGGGTTTTTTTAAGAATTTGTAACTTGGGAAAAAAAGTTAGTTTTTGAGAAGTTAGAGTGAAAATTTTAATGATATCTCACCCCAATGATCCAAGGGTAAGGTCAAAAAAAAACAATGGTGTGACTAAAAAAATTTTTAAATTTGAAACACACGCATCCCGCGAAATAGGAACGGGGAAAGGTTTTAAACTTTTGCTTTGATATTAAATTTTTTGACAATATTTTTTTTGAGAAAAATAAAACCAATAAAGATCCTTTCCATATTTAAAAAGCGGGAAACATCTACAAAAACAAACCAGTAATGCTTAATTATTTTAAAATTTTGGTAACAAAAAAATTCATTCTCACCAATTTTATTCTCAACACAAACATAAATGGGGGTTTTCCATTTAGGTGATGAAATTTTAAGTAAAACAACTGACAATTTGAAAAATTGTTGATTTTTTTTCTTTTTTTCCCCGGGGTTTTTTTTTAAAGAAAAATGTAAGGGAAAACTTTATAAAGAAGTCCAAATTTTTTATACTTTTTTTACTTTTTAAAAGCTTCTTTTTATTTTTCTTTTAAATTTTTCCCCAAAACTACAGCTGACCCTCCCTAGTAGATAATGAAAATTTTAAGCCGATTTAGAAACCAAAAAAATGCATATTTGATTAAAACCTTCTCAAAAAAAAAAAAGTAATCGTTTTTTAACCAATTTTGATACAAAATTCACACTTTTGTTTTTTAATACAAATGTCCATTTACAACCTTTATGGGCTTTTTTACCCCCAAATGGGCCCGTATCCCAATTTGGGGGGCCTTTTTTAAAAGGGGTCAACAGAAAAACAGCAATTGACCCCAAACTCATGGGTACCCTAATAAAAGGACCTAATTTTTCCCCTTGGATCTTTTTTTAAATTTCACCCCAATCGTCTGTTTTAACCACAGAATTTATGCAACAAAATTTTTATATTTTAATCTTTTTGTTTTTAGCCCAAAAAAAACCACAACATACCATTTTGAGGCACAAATTAAACTCCGATGCCGTTTTTGGGAAAAATATTTCTGTGTTTTAAATACTGGGCATTTTTTTTTAATTTTTTTCCATTACCCCGACAATTTAAAAACTTTTGAAGGAATATTAGTTCATTCGAAAAAAATTGTTTGAAAAAGGGGAGAGATTGTTTTTTTACTTTTTTTTCCGCAAAAAATTTTATTCTGGTGAAATGAACCCCAGGATATGAGAAATTTTAAGCCATTAAGGGCTTACATTTTGAAAAAGGAAAGGAAAGGGCAAAAACCGAAAGTTTTTTTTTGGGGAGAAAAAGAGGAGGTCAAAGCAACCCAAAACCCCGGGTTTCTGTTAACCTAAAAGTTTTGTTCGGATTGCCGCAGTCTGTGATTATCCTTTTTTTTTCTTTTTTCTTTTTTTCCCCGGTTATCGTCTTGTTTTAAAAGTATTGGGGGTTCTTTGATGATTTAGATTTTTTTTTTCTTGTCTTTTTTGCAAAGAATCTCAAACCGCGCTCCATTGTGAAAACTTTTTAAAATTGGGGCCCCCCCAAAAAAAAGATAAATTTTCGAAAAATTTTCTTTTTTCGCAAAACCATTTTACTGCTCGTGGAAAACCAAAAAAAAAAAAAAAAGTCTCCCGTTTTTGGGCTAGTAAAATACTTTACTAAACAATAAAAGGACACACCCAAAAAAACTAATTTCGATAAAAAAAGGCTTTTAAGAAAACTTTTTTTTTTCAATTTTTCAATTTTTTAAAAAAAAGGAAAAATGAATAAACTTAATTGAGCAGAATACTTGTTCTGACGAAACGAATTCAAATTTTGCGGTAATTATACTCCCCAAATTTTTCCCAATTCCCCTTTTTAAAAAAATAAAAACCTAAAGAAAAATTTTAATTTTAAGTAAATTAAAACAATTTATCAAGTAACGTTTGGGGTGTTGAATCTTAAAAGTACAAAAAATAAATCTCGGAAACAATCAATTATCAGTCAGTCATCAGCGCTCAGTTTTTTAAAATCGGATAAAATATTGGTTTTTTTACATGTACTTCATTTTCACAGTTATGGTGTATTTTTTTTAAAATTCAGGGGGTAGGGCATTAAAAAACCCCAATACTTTAGCGATTTGTTTTTAAAAAACAGTTTTTTTTTGTCGTTTTTATTTTTAATTCAGATTGAAAAAAATTAATACAAAAAAAAAATAGAAAACACACATTGCGTTCTTTAAAACCTTTTTTTTTGGGTTTTTTTGGGGTTTTTTCTCACCCCTTTTTCCCACACGAAAGAATGGCATCTTTTTATTTGACAAAAACACGAATGTTTTTTTTTTTTTTTTTTTTTTTTTCTCCAAAGTACGTTACTTTTGCTACGCCTCTGACATTTTGAGAAAAGTTTTTACTTGGGGCGTTTCTGGGCTAGTAAACACAAAAAAATTTGAGCTCCCCCACACCGTATAGGGAAATTTGTTTAAAATGTTAAAAAAAAGCTAATGTATTTTTTGAATTTGACAGTCAGGTTCGGGGAACGAAATTTTTTAAAACCTTTCCCCCCTTTCCATTTTATTTATAATTTTTGTTTTGGTCAAAATTAATATCTCAAAAACATATAGTCAAAAAAAAAAAAACCCGGCGTAAAAACTTGAATACAACGATTAAAAACCTAACATTTTTGTATAGAAATAAACACTATTTTTATTTTTACAAAAAAATAACATGCCGGGTCATGCTTTTGTAAAAAAAACAAAATTTAATGTTGCTTTTGCAAAACTGGAACAAAAAGGGGGAAAAATCGATCCCCTTTTAATTTAAAAAAAATTTTTGTTTTCCACATCAAAGGGTTTTTGTAGGTTTAAAAATTTTTTTCTGTGGGGGGCCAACAATTCAATAACGACATAATTTTTTTTCCTTACCTATTTATTTTCTTGATGTTGGTTGGAAATGGAAAAGGTTGCAACTTTTTTTGGTCCCACATAAACGGGCATGGGGCCAAATAAGGGCGACTGTGTCCCCACAGGACATTTTGGGGGTTTAAAACTTTTGCTTCCCCCAGTAGCGTCTCCTTTAAAACAACCGTTAAAAAAAACTGCACTTTTTGTTTTAAATTTTCCCCCAAATGCTAAAATTAGTTTCAATTCCACACACTACCCCTTTAACCCCCTTGTATTTGTCATCGTTTTACCCAAAGTGACCACCTGACATTAGGGTTTTGGTTTGGACCAATGACCAGAAATCTGTGCGAAAATTAAAATGACTTTTTTCAAATAGAAAATTTAAAATTTAAAAAAAAGCACCTTTTTTTAGGTGAGTGTATATAATGACTGTCGAAAAGCCTTTTTTTTGGGGTAGATTTTTTCTATATTTTTTTTAAAAAAAGGGTTTTTTACTCTTTTCCCTAAAAAAAAAAATTAAAATTCAAATTTTAAATTTATTGGAACGATAGTTATTGAAATGATTAAAAAAAACCCTTTTAAATTTTTTATTTATTTATAAATTTTTAAAACTTTGGTTTTACATTAATTACAAAGCGTGTACACAGAGATACTGTCCCATTAATGGTTTCAGCAGTGAAAACCTACAAATCACATAATTATATAAAAAATCATATAACTTCCAGCGTTTTTCTTTTAGGGTAAAGAACCATTTATTAGGCTTTTTCCAGGATCTTATATTTTAAAAGTAAACCCTTGAACGGAATC
This sequence comes from Solen grandis, assembly GCA_021229015.1. Lineage (NCBI taxonomy): Eukaryota > Metazoa > Mollusca > Bivalvia > Adapedonta > Solenidae > Solen > Solen grandis. Next base: position 45,648,154 of record CM037793.1, on the reverse strand, counting down.
AACGATTTTCTCTTAAAAATGGAAAAAGGGAAAGGATTGCAGATTGATCTATCAACCCAAATTTTGGATTCGAACTCGGGAACTTTGGCTTGATAGCCCGAGGCTCTAACCAACTCAACTGCACCAGCATTTCGAGACATTAAATAATATAAAAATACTTTATTTAGATTTTCTATCAAAAATGAACTCACGCTTTTAAAAATAAACATGTGCCCGCTGTTCAAAACCTATAGCGAACATCATATTCCTTTATCCGTTCAAAAAAATTTTCTTTACAACTGTGTATTTTTTTCTTGATTAAATTGCTTCGCCAATTTACAATCATGCAGAAACAATTTGGTGTGACAATCATTAAAAATAGTGGCTGTAACCAAACAATGTCTGTGTCCCGAATTTTCGTGTTTAAAAGGGTCGTTTTATTTGAAGAAAGAGTCGCACATTCTCCACAAAGGTACCCGATACGTTGCTGCCCATTGAAAAAAAAATCAATGACCTTATGTATAATATGAAGGAGGAACTTCTTCCACTGAAAACGTACATCCTGTCATTTCAATTGCCGTAACTCCTTTGAAATTTGGTGGTTTTCATAAAATTGTTTATCATTTTGCGTGGAAGGGATGGATAAAGACAATCAGGTACAAAAAACAACCCCCTTGCCAAAGGAATCGCGCTACAACAGTTCACGAAGTCGAAAACGTGTTTGATCGGAAGAGATATGACGGAATCTTATGGGGGCTATTTTGTTGCCAAAAATCCAGCCTTGTTGATCTGAGTTGAACAGTTTATTTTCCGACAAAATACCAATTCGTTTGAATTTCTTTTGTATTTAAGCTCCAGAATACATTCTTTGACTGAATTTGCCGATGCAACATTGTAAATACCGTATTTCAACAAATGCATTTTGATAAACCACAAAACGCTTTCTTTTCTTTAACGCTCGCAACTTTACATTGTCCGACCATCATGATTCGGCTCAGCTTAATCCCGGTTTACACGTTTGCAATGTTGAAAAAATAAGCTCCGCCCATTTCCCCCCCACTACATCACGTAAATAAACGTAATTGTCCGCTCACTTTTGGTATTTTCCGACAGCGACTGGCAAATCTCCACGCAGTTTCTCCCAGTTCGAATAAGGGAATGTTGCAGCGTGTAGGTCTACACATTCAAGGTAAATGCATTATGAGAATTAAACAGTATCACAATTATTTACTAAGCATCATTGGTTTCAGTTTCATGAGTGCCATTGTATGCAGGGATTGAATCAAACATCAGAAGATAAAAAAAAATTAGTTTTTTTAAATGTACCCCACCCCACATTGTAAAAGCCACCAATATAAGCACAGCATGGCGTAAATTTATATTTAGATGTTTATATCCCCTGGCCCCGGATTTTAACTTTGATGTTTTTTTTAGTTCGAACCACCAAAGCCACATGATATGAGAACCCACTTCACCACAATTGAGCTTTTTTCAAAATATAATATCTAGCCCCTGCCATTACTGGTGTTGTGAATTCGCGCTCAATGCCACTTTCATAAAAAAGTCGATTTTTTTTTTTCACAATTTTCAGAAAAACAATGAATAATTTTTCACAAACAGAGCTGAGGTGACCGGACTCAATTTTTTAAAACAATTCAAGAAAAACATCCAAAATTAAGGTGCCTTTTAATAGTCAATATTGACAATTGGCATTTAAAGTTAAGTTGAAGTATTCATCATGTCTTTAATCAGGAGATGTTCTATAAAGATATAAGAGATCTCCTGCTTTAATAAAGATTGACCCTTTGCTTGTCACCTAGTATATTAATGTTTAAATGCAAAAAAAAGTGTCTGACTTCCAATATTTTTTTGAATCTCTGGTTTGTTCATATATATACCTGCAGATTGATTAATTTCTTTAAGAAAATACACAAAAGTTACATGCCATCAAACTGTCGTTTCTTAATCCAACTCTTAAGGGGTTTTTTTTTCCAGACAGTAAAAATTACTGCTTGACTATAAATCAAGATTTTTTATGCAAAACAAATATATTTATAGAAGGAATAAGTCAAATTGATATTTAAGGTTCAGTTAATTGCTACTTTACTATTGTCCAATTTTCAAGTCAAAACAGATGGAATATTTGCTACAGATAGATCTATACAATAATTTTTACAGGGCCAAATTCTTGCTGCTGCCTTTCCCAGTAATATTAAGTAACATTTAATAACTATATCACAAATATAACCTTAATATTAGGGTATGACTGGATAAGAAAAAGAGAAAAAAAAATCTATGCAGTTTCTAATGTAAAGCTTTCCTTTCTTAATATTCACTTATAACGTAGTAAAATTAAAACCAAAATTATGAAGCTTAAATGTCTGTACATAGCAACTTCCCTTTCATAGATCTACATAACATTTTTCAACCATATTTTTTTTCGTTTTCATTTTACCATGTATATATTAAAAGAGTCCAAATGTAAGTAAAAATGATTAACAATTGATGTATATAAAATTATTGTATCTACAAAGTATCATTTTCAGACTTAGGAAAATACGAAATCTTTCTGTACTTACCGATTTATCATGGTTAAGAGTTACCTCTCTTTATTTTCCGCTCGTGAAATTTGGCTCCGCCTTTAAATCTTCGCCTATTTCCGTGATACTGCCATATATGGGAGTTGCAAAATCGTCTACAAATGTTAATCGCGTAGAAATGTAAAAGTCAAGTATGCAGTTGTAAACCTGGGAGTGTTATCTGATGCGGCTCCATTCTCGAATGTCGTGATGTACGGCGTAAAACGTGTCGTGTATGTCGTTGTACATTTCGTAAATTTGAGTTTGAAAAATTATAAATATTATTTGCATTTTATCTTAGCTGCATGTTACCAAATTACATTCTAGAAGTAAAAACGTTACTAGTTAAATCGAGATAATCAAAACGCACAATACGAGCACAATATGTACCTCTCGGATAAACGTTTATACTTTTACAAAACTGTATAGTTGAACCGAAGTATAAATTGTCTGATTACAAGGCTGGATTTTTGGCAACGAATAGCCTCCATAGAATCTCGCCATAAATACAAAAGTATAACGTAAGCTTAATTATCCCTAAAGTAAATAAATTTAAATTACGGTATCAATATATATTTTTATTTCAAATAAATGTATTATACATAGTTTTCTCAACAACAGCAAAATAACCCGAAATGATGTCGACGTCACGATGTTTGAGAGGAAGAATTGAAAGGTAAAAATAAACATTTTAATTTATTCAATGATAAATTATCCAGACGAAATGGAGATAGTTGAAAATTGTCTGTGTCAGCTGTAGATTCTGTCACCTTTAGATTTAAGTGAAATAAAACCCATAATCATTTTGCGGCCTGACCTGGACTTGAACCAAGAGATTCTGGCACATTGAGCACACTGTAAGCACTGAGCTTCTAAACCACACAATCCAAACTCTTTTTCAATTTATTGTCAAATTTATGTACCTATCTTGCTATACAATTCCACTTTTCTCTAAAATTCACTCCCAAAGCGCACGTGCATGTCGTTTAACATGTTGATATTATATCATTGACCGGCGCAATAACGCAGTAGAAGAGCATCCGCTTTATATTCAAAATAGGTCCGGATGTTCATTGGTCTTGTTATCACGAAGGCATGTACGAATCCCTGATACGGACAAAAAAATTAAATGCATAATTCCTATCATTTATCTTTTTTTTTCTTTTTTTTTTTTGAATGTGAGTGGAGTATGGATGATTAAAATTTTTGGTTTAATTGTTTCAAAGATTTCTTTTATTTAATTACATTGAGTAAACCAGCTAAAGTATCAAGTACTCAACAATAAGTTGGATAAAATCGTGCTCTGTGTGATTTGCATGTGGTACATTATTCTAACACTAGCATATAATTATTGAGGCCAGCAGGGCGTGTGATACACATGTGCTTCTACGTAACAAATGTACGTGTTGTGGGGATCTTCATGGCTGAGTGGGTAAAACTGCTGACTTAACGTTACTCAACTCTCACCGCTGTGGGTTCGAATCCTGGGTCAGTCGGCTTTTTCATGAAATCTTATTGCTGGTTTGCAGTAGGTCGGTAGTTCTACCCGGGTGCCTCTGTCTCGAGGTCTTCCCCCACCTGTCTGAACTACTGTCGCAGTGACCGTATGGTCCAATACAACGAGTCGACAACACTAGCATTCCTCTCTCATTGCGGAAGATGAAATAATAGAGGGGATAGTACTCAAAAACATCATGTATAATTGTTAAATAATGCATGCATATGAAATCATCGGAAGTTCTATTATCTATATTTTTCAATTTATATTTTTTAATTCAATGTAAGCAATACTTGGCCATTTATTGTGGAAAGTACTTTGATTAATCATACATTTTTTCCGAGTAAATTAAACGAATGTTAACCGAGTTTATATTCCATATATCATAAGCTGTATAGTCTAAAATAAATTTTCTTTGAAAAGGAGGGCTTGTTCAATTTATTATTAACCGGTCGTAACTTAACCTCCAGCTGTTTTAGAGGCCTCCGTGGCCGAGAGGGTAAAGTCGTTGGCTTTAACACTCACTCAGCCCCTCACCGCGTGGGTTCATTCGGATTTTCATGTGAGGAAGCCTACCAGCTGGCTTGCGGTAGGTCGGTGGTTCTACCCGGATGTCTCCGTGCTTTCGGGGTCTTCCTCCACCTGTAATTAGCTGGACGTCGCTATATGACTGAAATACTGTCGAAGCGACGGTAAACTCAAATAGTCAAGTTTAGTCAGCTGTTTTAATTGTTTGAGTCTTGGCCCCAGAATAATAACCAAAATTTTACCAAATAATGTCGAATGAACTTACCGTAATGTTTGAATTTAGCTTTCAAGCATTGTTGGCTCATGGTTGCAAGTGTTGTTTAATACTGTGTGTATATATATATACAGATTGCATCAAAAGTTTTTATACTGATTTTTTTTCTTTCAAAGAGTGATATGTTGATTGCTACATCTACTAAATTACAAAACGAACTGTGAAGGCCAATGTGATAATTGGGCTAATAATCATAAATGCTTTCTAGGCATGTATTTTGTAAAAGAAATCAAAGCAGAGTACCAGAACAAGCAGCCAATTGCTGATCACAGTGGCTCCATGTTGCCTGGGGCGAATCATATCGAACTTCGAGCCCATGTTTTTCTGATTGGTTGATTTATTAAAAATTTGGGAAGCTCGCAAATAACGTGTACACAAACGGATAATCTCGGCTACCTACCAAATACAACATGTTCGAAATGTTACGAGAACAATGATGAAGGAATCACAATTCCGAGTAAATTAATTGGCTTGGGAATTATAATTTATACAAGTATATTTATTAATCCATTGCATATACACCCACTGGGTTAATATCAAATACTTGTTTTACATAAGTTTCATTAAATACCTGATACCAAATACATACATAGTTTATATAATGGTTTATATGTGTAGGTTCGCAATAAATGCATACAAAATATGCGTTTCGGTACATACTGATTTATTAATGAATAGTACGTTTGGAAATTATAGATTGTGTTCCGGTATTTCTATGCATTTCAACATTTTCAACTGTACCCTTCAATCAAAAACTTGATGGCAAAAAGCGCAAACATTTACATAATCCATTTGCATACATTCCGACAGTAAAATATTGTTTTGATGTCTAAATAAGCTTTAAATACAAAATGCAGGAGTAACACTCTATGATTCAACACGTTGTATGGTTCCTCACACGTGGAGGCATAATATATATTTGGTAGTTATTTGATGGAAACATTGTTGGAACTGTCGGAAAGTGTTATATGTTAAAAAGCGGTATGATACCACTGCATGCGGGGATACACTCCCCGTAAAACTGTGGAAACCTGGTGAAATTTGATATAAGTCCGACCTACTGGCAGTAAATTATTCAGCCGAATAATTTGCGCTACAACTCTCTTTCTTCTCTCTCTCTCTCTCTTCATTGTAGAAATTTCCCGTTTAAAATTTATGGGAAAATACTCGGCAAGTGGTTTCAAAGACAATCCCGTAAAATTATGGGCCAACTGTAAGTATGCCTCCCCGTAATTTTACAGTGAGACACCGTTACAGATGGGCCGTAATTTTACAGATCGAAAAAAATCACTCGTTCAAAAAAACAAAACAAACAAAAACATTACCAGTTAAATGTACGCCTTATGTACAAGACAAAATTTGCTGTTGTGAAATATGTTGTGGAATAAAACATCCACATGAAATAGCCATGTATGAATTTTTGCTGTTGTCAAATTTCATTAAAATTGACTCTCGTTAAATACATTTATGTTAGTAGTATACGGGACGGTTTGGCGTCAAGACTTCGCATGCGCAGGAGTGACGTCATCAGGATTTTTTGCACATGTGCGGCGGCGATATTGGTTTCTATATTTAGCATGACATCATCGTTCTAATTTTAGAATGACATCATTGGTCTATATTTAGAATGACCATATCGGTAGACAACATGATTTAAAAATAAATATGTACATCATATTATATATACAAAAGTAACAGGCGGCCTTTTTTAGTAATACAGAGGTGACTTGTATACTTGATCTAAGATCTACTCGCGGAAATTGAGGGTCACTTCCATTCGATCTCAGACTGTGTCCTAAAAGATACTCTACTGCTACTTCTACTCTATAATGATAATAACAATCATATTAATAATTAAATAATATGTCTGCTATATAGGTACAGCAGCAATTATAGCAAAAATATATATCTAATAATATAATAAATAATACTATATTTTATAATTAAATACCTTTACGATGTAGACTCCTCAATGTCCTACCTTCAAATGACTCGAGTACAACAATTGCATCACACAGGCCTATACCACCTGCGTTAACAATAGAGACTCTTTTTTTAGCAATGGAACAATAGCGGTATTGATTTAAGAGCGGAAATGCGAACAATGAGGCGTCTTTTCTAGTCATGACGTAATCATCGCAGATGTCTGATGCCATAAGTCTTTTGCAGACATGACGTAATTCTCGCAGGTGTCTGATATCATGAGCATGGCTTATTATTCTCATCAGTATAGAATTTTTAGTTACGGAGGTCAAACACACATATATGTCTGGTGGGTATGTCTATTTCTGAGTGTGTAGATGACAATGGTACATGTTCATATCTCACATTTGCTTCTCACCTGTGTGCCCGGTGTTAATCTGATAAAGATCGCCGCCCCACACGGCGGTCAAACATACGTACATGTCTGGTGGGGTATACGAAAGGATGTCTATCTCTGATAGGAGTGTGCAGATGACAAAGATACATGGTGCAAAAGATTCATATCTCTCATTTGCTTCTCTCCTGTGTGTCCCGGTGTTGATCTGATAAAGATCGCCGCACCACTTGGTAATTGGGAATCAGATGTATAATTACAAAGCATTGATTTCAATCAAAACAAATTGTAACTAGTATTTAAAATGTAATTATCTATTTGATAAAATGTAGGTTTATTTTAAGTTTGTTAGAATGCTTTTAAACAACGGCTTTAATCGATATATATGATTACTTTGAAATTTAAACTTTCAAATCTTAAAATAATTATCAAATTTTAATCAAAATATTGTCATATAAACCAAGAGAAACACCGTGTTTTTTTCTCTCCATAATTCTACTTTTACTTAGTTTTACACATATTTCTGATTCTAGCAGTGAATACATGTACACAGTACAGACATAGATCAAAGTCGTTTCAAATCCTAAATAAACTGTACAAAATATTATATATGGAGTATATAAAGAAAAATTATGAAGTTAAACCCTTTTCATTATTTGATTACAAATTTTAGCCTCTAGTTTATTGTATATACTCTATAATTAGATTTTTTTTCACAAAATTACAAGCATCCCAGAATGATTACTGCAATAATTTGAGATTTAACACATGTATATCTGGGGGTATGTTTGACGCGACCAGGTGAGGAACAAAAGATCGATATCTCTCACATGGCGTGTCCAGTGTTGATCTGATAATTTTCCAACAAAGGTCGCCGCCCTTTGTTGTTGTTATTGACGAATCAGCTGCATATTTTACAAAGCATTACAAATTGTAATTAGTGTCTAAAATGTAATTATCCATTTTAATAAAATGCAGATTTTATTTTTTAATTCTGCTTTTAAAACGACTTTAATCGATATATGATTACATCCGTTTCAATGAGTTATAACTTTTGAAATTTAAACTTCCAAATCTTTAAATGATAATCAAATTTTAATCAAAATATTGTCATACAAACCAAAAGAATTACCGGGGTTTACATAACTCAAATTTACTTAGTTTTACACAAAATTCTGAATAACGCTAACACTGTAAAAGTGTCTGATTCCATCAGATTCTACATACTTAGTCTGTATTTCACATCACAGTACAGAACTAAATCAACGCCGTTTGAAATCCTAAATAAACAGTCCGAAATATTATATACATGAAGCACATAAATGACAATTATGGACTTTAACCCTTTCTCTATTTAATAAATAAACTCCACACCTATATTGTAGTACAGATCTTCCTACGGTAAGATCTGAAGACGACCCATTTGAAATGTTCTCCTGTGAGATTGGTTTTCCAGTAAAATCTATTTATATCTAAGCCAATCAGAGAACGTCTTTTAAAGGATGTATAATTTATGCATGAAAATGTCAAAATGAAATATGCAATAATTATGTTATTTGCTGTTCATGTAAAATAAAAAAGAATGTAAATAAAACAATTAAAATATGTCTTGGTTTGTTTCTTGATGAATGTATCGAAATTTAGCCCTTTCCGGTAATTACGGTACTTTTTGCTCTTACTGCAGTGCTACAGAAAATGTTTTTCAGTCCTTGTTGAAAGCTAGCGTTCATTTTTGGACTAAAACATTCTGCTATATTCTCAATGAATTCTTCAAAGGATTTACAAAGAAAGGTAAAGTATGTTTTGATGAACTAGTTAATTACAATGAACTGTAAATTTTATTATGAGTTTAAATTAGATTTTGACAATCAACATTAATGTTTTGGGCAATTTTACGCGCGACATTATTTATTCATTAAAATGTAAACAATGTGTGGTTGTAATAGTTTGATCGACAACCATAACTTAAATATATACTTTTTCATTTCTTGACAGATTCAGATTTTTATCGAGAAGCCTTTCAAACGATTTAAACACATCGTCTTTATAGTGCAAATGCAGACGACTTTGTAGGAATCAACATTGACAACAAGTTATAGGATTATACAATAGATTCTAAACACTTTTTTTATGAATTTAGATAGAAACAGTGGTATTTTTTTTCTTGCTAACCCAATACACAATCAAGTCCGTTAATCTGCTACTTGTGTCAAAATTGATTTCATCATGAATTTCTTACTTAAACTCAGTGACCCCGTGTATTGAAGGAGGGGTGTTTCAAAAGCGTTTTCAACTGTTTCTAAATATGAACAAATTCCAAGGCAGCCAAACTAATTTAAATCTTATGTCAAGGTTATTAAAATAATGACCCTCTTAATTAATATTTACTTAATTTCTGATGATATCTTTATTTTAAAATAAATTTGCTTTTTGAATATTTAGCTCTATACTCCAATAAAATGAACAGGTTTTAGTAAATAAATTTCTGTAAACTGTACTGTAATATGTGTGCATAAGACTGCACATTAAATACCAGTGTGCTGTTTGAATTTAAAACATATTTTATTGTTGAAAAAAAAATCGTAGTTCTTATTCAGTCAAATTGTGCTTTTTTCTAACCAAAAATGCCCTTTTCCATCCCCAGTTTGATTGGAAAATGGGGCCTTTTTTTCAGATGCCTTGTAAACTCCCCCTTGAGCATGTCTTTTCTTCATGAAGAATAGTCAAATTTGATAATTCATTCCATGATTTCTTGTCTTCCTGTTAAGTGGAAAACTAATATTTTAAAGAAAATATTATTTGTTTCAGGCCAAAATCAAGGTTTTTGATGACAAAACCATGGTGTAATTTGCCACTGCAGTGCCATTTTTAGGGTGAGTTAAAAATGAAAAGAAAAAAGTGCATTGGTCAAGAAAAATGAATATAACACTTCATATTTTGAACAAGTACAAAAAATGTAAATAGCATAGAATGCTTGCCTCTAAAAAGAATTTAGTTAGATAAACATTGTTAATTTATGATAAAAATTCCATAAACAAAGTTCATCAAAGGATGTTCTTTTTAAAGGCATGCAAATGTATACTTTTTACTAAACAAAAGACATTAAGAAAAAAATGAGGTGATCTTTAAAAAAAAAAGTCACAAGGTAATATAAACAAATTGGGAAAAATAATGTTTTTCATGTAAACTGAAAATATTTTCAAGAAACATAACATTCATTACCTGTATACTGTTAAGATTTCTTTGTATTGGAAAGAAAAAAAAAGATCATTCAAATCAAATAATATTTCAAATCAGCACCATTAAAACCACCTTTCATTTACAGTGACAGATGTGATGAAAACTTATAACTAGTCATTGAATGATAATTGTGGAGAATAATATTTTAGAATATTAAAAAAAGGTTATTTAACCTCAGTGTTGAATTTGGAATTATGGTACAGGTATTCTGCTTGGTTTTGAGTTAATATTTTTGTCAAAAATTCATTTGATGATTTGATCATGCTCTTATAACATTCATTAAATGATCATTGTTACTTTTTTCAGATTGCAGTTAGCAGACCTAGAATTGGAATAAAGGTGTCTCATTCCAAATTCAGATGTTGGTGGATGTTGGACTTGTTTTGTGAATATCATGTTATCTTATCTAGAATATCATTAAACAACTATAAAAGCATGTTGTGTTATAATTAAATGTGTGTATGATATAAATTATATATAAAATTTCTAAATAAAAATAAAATTAAAGTTGAACACATTGTCCTGAATATATTTAAAAGTAATTTGATCTGGCAGTCACTCATCTAAGCTATCATGATTTCTTATGAATAGAAATCTATACAATGTAAAAAAGATAAAGATATACTTTTTAGGTTTATTTTAATCTTATATACTTTACATCAATTTAGAAACAAATTCTTACAACATATACTAAACCATATCTACGGTTCATGGACCAGTACTTTGTGGCCGGGAAGTTTCATAGTTTTAGTATATGCCTCTTATGAAAATGATTATCAAGGACATCACTGCTGTTGCTGTAGTGCAGAGAGAGAATTTTTTCATGTCTTTGATAAAACAAATGCATTGATGACCTAATTTAAAAAAAAAAAAAAATAAATAAAAAAAAAAATGTGAGTGTGTGTAGATAAATATTACTGAAAATAAATCCTTGAAATGACAATGTAAATTTACTTTAATGCCATGCAATTTTAAAACTCACAACTGATTGCACTCCCTGTATATTTTTCATTCATATGTATTTACAATTATCTTTGCTGCAATTCACTGCTATTGGTCTTTTAAACTTACAATGACAATAATCATCATCATCACTATCTTAAAATGACATTCTCATCATCTCAAAATGACATCATCATCGGTTCATCAGCATCATCATCATCATCATCATCATCTCTCTCTCTCTTTCCTTGAATAAGGAAATATGTATTTGAAGGTTTACATGTTATTCACTGATTGCAGTGCTTTTAAAAGTCTCTACATAAATACATTCAGTATTAAGAGACCCTGATTTAAGATTCGTTACCATAACACTTCTAATTAATAATTCGAAATTGTATCCCATATTTATCTTTATTAAAGTGTAATGTAGCTCCAGGTATTTGTATATAGAATCCCTGGTAGGCTGGTAGCTCTTATCAAATAGCAACATACAATTTCTCTCTCTTAAACCTTTATAACGCCCCTCACTGAATACACTTTCTGCCGATTCGAATTTTGTAACCGTGTTAATTTCATAAGGACGCGATGACATTGGCTAAAAATAGACAAGAGTGTGTCAAGCACCCTGGTTGAACTAGTAACTTTATTTTATAATTTGTGTATTGTTTATTCTGACGTCAAGTCAGGAAAATATCTTTCATAACAAAACAAAATGGCCGCCTATCTTTTCTTTTCAATGTCGACGTTGACGGATTCTATAGACGTCGCTAAGGTGACGTTAATATTCCTGCTGAAATGACTGTGCTAAATATAGATATTGAACACTTACAAAATTCTGCAAGCTACGATCTGATTGGCTGAGACAGAAATATCCAGAACACGAACGTCAACGGGTCGTCCTCAGATCCTAATGTAGCGTGGCGTATATATAGGAGATGACTTTAGTCAGATTGAAAAAAAATTTAACTACAATTTTCTTTGAAACAAAGGTTTGACAATATTGTAACCCGAGGGTAAAAATCTATCAAGATCAGTTATTGTGTACACCTGACTGTGTCTAATCTATAACCTATGTATTGATCATTATCTTTCGATACCGGCAAATATGAATGGAAAATGTTCCTTAGTTGTTTCCACACTAAATTAACGTTTTCGGTAAAATCTTAGATCAAAGAACTTTTTTAAACGGTTCCAATGCCTGTGATAATTATCTTATCACTGAATGTTCAATTGCTTGTATTCTATATAAATTTGATAGAGTGAATCAAAATGCATATTTATATATACATATCTGTACATAACAACACTGTCACGAAAATTTCACCATGCTGTATGTACAATTTATTCTGTTTATGGAAGCATTAGCTTCCCTTCTTAAAAGTGGAAAGGGGGATTACGTTTTCGCGGATTGTCAAGTATCCATTAAGAGTGATGGAACAACAATCGAGGTTGAAACAAAAAGCTTTAAATCAGTTTTTCCTGTCTAGGGCAACCGTTTACGATATCGATTTTCATATTTTTTTATATTAATTGATAGATTTATCAAAATGCTTCAAAATAAACCCAATGTTCTCGATTCGATTTTCAACCGTTACCGAGTTATGACGTAACAACGATATTTAAACCTTAATTTAAAATTTTACATTTCCTACCCGATATATACATCATTGGAAAGGTCTCGTCTCCTTAATGTCAAAAATGTATACTTTTATAGGGTTATCTTTATTCGTTCACGAGATATAAGCGTTTGAAAAATGTCACGTGACCTCCAAAGTTGGAAAATGGCGCCAAATTCAAATATTCTCCAAAAAATATATTTAAAGCTATATCTCAGCCATTTCTCGACCGATTTACATGATCCTGGTATCAATGTAAAGGTCTAATGCCAAGCTATGTTTTGAACTCAATGAACCGGAAGTGTATTGGTGGTATAACCGGATATGACGTCATCACATATAAAATCTCTCTTCACACATTTTTGTAATTTACCTCATGGTGTTATACTATGACTTTTGAATTTATTTAAAATTATGTCTAAAAAAGATTAAAAAAAAACAGGCAATACGTTTGACAATTTTATAACCTATAACATGATAAATTCAATATACAAACACAATTACAATATAGAATCAAGCAATTTGGCGACAAGTCTGTCATTATATTTCTTGTTATTCGCGTCAAAAGGCTTAACAATATCTTTCATTGATGTGCCGGCAGATCTATTAATCAGATAGTACACGCAGTATAGTCCGCATACGTCTGAGTCATTGTCTTGTATTTGATTACAGTTCATAAAATAGGGTCTTTTAAAACGTTTTTCAAAGTCCACTTGGTAAAATTCTGGATTTCGTCCTAAGGAGTCGAAGAATTCGCCCGGTCCACTGTGCGGGAAATAAAAAAACACACCCAATGTTGTCCACGTTCTCCAGTTTTTATCGTATTTGAAATAACACAATTTCCTCTTTTTATTTTGACTTCATCGGCAAAACACCCAGTCACTGGGTATCCTTTCAGCAAATGTTCGAGCTCGATATTGTTCATCGTTTTCAGTATTTGGTTTTTCTCCAATTATTCGGATAGTTCTTAGGTCGTTCATATGGTTTTTTCTTCTTAGGAGCATCGCGCGCTCGTTCTACTTCGGACTTTGTTATTTCAATGGCCTTTGCTACGGGCGTCACTAGGTTTACGGTCGGGGTTTCTTTTTGTTTGTTCATTTCGGCTATCTTTCTATTTAGACTACCGCTACCCACAATATCGTCCAAGGTGGTCGGGCTGAACGTAGCCGTCCCTCAAATCTTTTAAATGTTGATACAACGCCTAGGGGTCAGGGTTGTACGGAACCCATCTTTGTTGTTCCGGATCATATACTTCTATCGATCCCATGATTTCATTTAGTATCAAGCAAATATTAGCTTATTCTTACCTGGCCTTTTCCCTGGCCTCTTTCGCTGTATTTTTACTAATTTTCTTCTTCACTTTCGTCATCACTCTCATTGGTCACATGATTAGGCCATATTTCCGTAAAAAGACCTTTTCTTAATTTTACGGCTTGTCGTATAGAATCGGGGAAAGTCATGTTGTGTTCCCGTCTGAGTTTGTATGCCGATTGTAATATTTGTTGTTGCGTAGTGTCTTGTTGTAACACGTAAACGTCTATCAAAAAATTTCCGTAGTCTCTTCTCAATTCTTTACGTAGCTGGAGCAATGAGTCATTGGCCGCCCGAGATACGGCCTCGTTTTGCGAGTATCCTCTCCCTAAGTATTCGTTCACCTCGTTTTCGAACCGTTCCTGATTAGACTTTCTTAAGGGTTCCTTAAATCGCCTGTCCCATATGCGTTTAAGCGATTGCTACTCTTGAAGGTCTTCGCGAAATCATTTACCGGGTGGTCCGCTGAAAGTGGTAATCCTCTTTTTACTATTTAGGTCTTCATCGGCGTTATAAATAGAATCAGAATCGCTGTCACTGTCAAGTTCAGAGTCGCTGTCACGTTCAGAATTTATATCCGAAGGCAACAAGTTCGTTCTTTCAGGATTGCTTTTTACGAATATGTCGGTACGCAAACGGTCCTGTTCCGACGTGTTCTCTTTCAAGTCTATGACCAAGTTACCGTACGGTTTAGAAGTTGCTTGTTCAAATTTCTTCATAAGTAGGTTACTGTTTGATGGATAAATTCTTCTAGCCAAGGTCGCCACTTGTCTGTCTATCGGATTATTAAATAGGACCAAATACTGCGTGTTAAGGGCGATATCCCGGAACGCTTTGCCTTGAGGAAAATAAGTTTTGGGTAAAAAAAAATGACTGACAAATTTCTGTGATGGCTGCCGCTTGTAAAGATATCAGCAATTCTTTGGTCGCATTTCGCTCCTGTCATCAGGTCACCAAAGACTATAAGGTTTCTCTTGGTAATGTCTAAATATCTGGGATTGTCGATATGGGCCGGTATACCGTGAACAAACTCTATGAATGGAAATCTTTTCTCGAGTTCTTTGTACATAGATTGCCATTGTCCGAAACAAAATATAATTCTTTCGGGCGACGGTTCAATTAAATATGACAGAAAAAGTCTTCTAGTCCACTCACTTTTACCGCTAGAACTGGGCCCCGATATGACCATAGTAAACGGATTTTCAAAGGTCATTTTCTGATCATAAATAGTTTGTATCGTGTCGTTTTCATTACTTTCCAATGAAACATTTTCGCTACTATCGTGAACGTTATTTTGATGCCTCAGCATATTGTCTTTTCTTGTAAAGACTTTATCACATACAGTACAATTGTACATTATGTCAATGTAGATTACGTATGTACTAGCCTATTCTTACAATCTTTGTTCACTTTCTTACTTAGAGGAGGAGGGAGAGGAGGAGGAGGGAGAGGAGGAGAGGAGGAGGAGGGAGAGAGGAGTAAATAAAATTGTCAAACGTATTACCTTTTTTTATATCTTTTTTAGACATATTTTTAATTAAATTCAAAATTTTTAGTATAACAAAATGAGGTAAAATACAAAAATGTGTCCTAAATCAACACACGCCAGTCAGAGTGGCAACTTGAAAGGGATTAACTTTTGACAGTTGAATAGGCCATTGTTCGCATTTCTGTCCCTGAAT
Source organism: Solen grandis (assembly GCA_021229015.1). Taxonomy (NCBI): domain Eukaryota; kingdom Metazoa; phylum Mollusca; class Bivalvia; order Adapedonta; family Solenidae; genus Solen; species Solen grandis. Next base: position 45,632,188 of record CM037793.1, on the reverse strand, counting down.
CAACACCGCTATTGTTCCATTGCTAAAAATAGATCGTCTATTGTTAACGCAGGTGGTATGGGCCTGGGAAACGAGTGCAATAGTTACACTCGATTCATTTGAAGGCAGGACGTTGAACAGAACACATCGTAAAGGTAGACTGAATATTATTATCATAAATATAGTATAATTTATATAGTAGTCATATTATTGGTATATATTATTTCATAGTATTCATAATTATTAATTTTATCCTATTTTGTTATAATAATGTTGTAGTTTAATATATTATAGAGTAGAAGTAATATATTATTATTGTTGTTGTAGCTATATAGCAGACATGTTATTAATTATTGATATGATTATTATTATCATTATATAGTAGAAGTAGCAGTAGAATATCTTTTAGGACACTATCTTAGATCGAATGGAAGTGACCTTCAATTTCCGCGAGTAGATCTTAGATCAAGTATACAAGTCACCTCTGTATACTAAAAATGGCCGCCTGTTACTTTTGTATATATAATAAGATGTACATATTTATTTTTAAATCCTGTTGTCTACCGATATGATCATTCTAAATATAGACCAATGATGTCATTCTAAACTTAGAACGATGATGTCATGCTAAATATAGAAACCAATATGGCCGCCGCACATGCGCAAAAAATCCTGATGACGTCACTCCTGCGCATGCGCAGTCTTGACGCCAAACCGACCCGTATACTACTTATGTTTATTAATGCCAGAAGCGATTTTAAAGCGGTCGAGTGTATATGCTTAGGGTCGCCTCTCTCTCTCTTTACACCCCCACAACAAAAACAACAGTAAGTAGATGAAAGAAAATATAAAGCAAAAACGAACGACAATATCAACATTTTAATTCAATATCATTATAATTCATTAACATCAACAACGTTTGGTGAATAGCGAATTGAATACCGTTCGACTATAAAAAAACAGAAGCCAGTTTTAAAGGAACTAATATATACATTAAATATAGAGAAGTAATGCTATGCTAATACTTGAACTAAGGTATTTGCATATCATTTGTCATTTTAACATAGCATAATGTAGGCTTTTGTAACACATTTATATACTATCAATCGATATTATCTTAATGAGTTACAGCATGAAAAGAAATGATACCCTATTCAATTGTGTTTGTTCAATACCCTTATATACACACAGTACTCTTTTTGTATGAAATATATACTTTAACCAGCTTAATCCATTACTATATATATTATCCAGCACATTAGATGAAACCAAGTGATGCGATATTCGGAAAATATCGTGGATTTTCGGCGCGAAGTCTCGGAGGTGCAAGTTAGAACGAGAGTAATTATTCAACCCTGAAACATACTGAGCCTCAAAATTTCTTAAGGTATGTTTGTTTTATTACATTTACTAATGACATTATTCCTGAGTTAAGGAAAGCTTATTGCAAAAAAAAAAAAAAAAAAATCTACAAGGTAAAAATCATCAAGGTTTCTATTGTGGTTTCCATAATAGTCTACCAAGAAAATGCATTCACGCTTCATACATTATTTAAAGATTATCTACTTACCGAATGACTGACGTTTAATGCTGTTCAAATGATAAAATATTAAAAATAAACCCATCATAATAGACTCTAATGGCCTCTTTTTAAAAAAAATCAAAATGACGTCGCTTTTCGCGGTCGCGACGATTATACGAGATTTCCTTCATAGGCTTACTTAAGCAGTGCATCTCTTGCTTTTAGGTCATTGATGAAATCGACAAATAAAAAAAATATAATTTGCTTTTCTTTAAAAGAAAAATGATGTTTATAATCCAAGTACATTTTAATATCTACTGTTGTCCTATATAACCACATACATGTATTTATTTTCATTCAAAAACAATTTTCATTTATGCTGTCATAAAATGGAAACTTTCATTTACCGGTAAATACTATGACCCTATGTAATTTTTAGTGTAATTAAGTTTGCCCTTTATATGAACTACAACTAAGCTTATGTAGCAACATTTTAAAGGCTTTGGTCTATCATTGTTCAGATTTAGATGGATTGTTTATAATATGAACTTTAAGATTATTTGTTATGATTTTGTCCCATTTTTGCACGTAAAAAATGGATGGTTTCCCCACCACAGGCAATATCGTCATAAACGGTATTGAAACTATATTTAGAATTATAAGACCTAAATATAGATTTTCTATTTTCATTTGACGTCACTTGGCTGATCACAACATTTACTCTTCAGCATGCACTAATCTGACTAAAGTACAGATCTTCCTGCGGTAAGATCTGAAGACGACCCATTTGAAGTGTTCTCCTATGAAACCGGTTTCCCAGTAACATCTATTTATATCTCAGCCAATCAGAGAACGTCTTTCAAAGGATGTATAATACATACATGATTGATTGAAAATATCAAAATGAAATATGCAATATGTCATTTGCTGTTCATGTAAAATAAAAATAAAAAATGTAAATAAAACAATTAAAATATGTCTTGGTTTGTTTCTTGATGAATGTATCGAAATTTAGCCCCTTTCCGGTAATTACGGTACTTTTTGCTCTTACTGCAGAGCTACATAAAATGTTTTTCAGTCCTTGTTGAAAGCTAGCGTTCATTTTTGGACTAAAACATTCTGCTATATTCTCAATGAATTCTTCAAAGGATTTGCAAAAAAGGCAAAGCATGTTTTGATGAACTAGTTTATTACAATAAACTATATTTTATTATGAGTTTAATTTAGATTTTTGACAATCAGCTTTCATGTTTTGAGCAATTTTGCGCGCGACATTTACGTCGCACATTTATTCATTAAAATGTAAACAACATGTGGTTGTAATAGTTTGATTGACACCCATAATTTAAATATATACTTTTCCATCTCATGACAGATTCAGATTTTTATAGAGAAACCTTTCAAACGATTTAAACACATCGTCTTCATAATGCAAATGCAGACGACCTAGTAGAAATCAATATTGACAACAAAGGATTCTGAACTCTTTTTTTATGAATTTAGATAGAAACAGTGGTAAAATTTTGATTTTTTTTCTTGCTAATTCAATACACAATCTAGTCCGTTAATCTGCTACTTGTGTCAAAATTGATTTCATTATTAATTTCTTACTTAAACTCAGTAACCCCGTGTATTGAAGGAGGGTTGTTTCAAAAGCGTTTTCAACTGTTTCTAAATATTAACAAATTCCAAGGCAGCCAAACAAGTTAAAATCTTATTTCATGGTTATAAAATAGACCCTTTAATTAAATGCAATAAAATTAACAGGTTTTAGAAAATATATTGCTGAAATATTTACAAATGAAAGTTTTCAGTAAACTTTATCATGTGTGCATAAGACTGCACATTAAATACCAGTGTGCTGTTTGAATTTAAAACATATTTTATTGTTGAAAAAAACAACAATCGTAGTTCTTATTCAGTCAAATTGTGCTTTTTTCCTAACCAAAAATGCCCTCTTCGATCCCCATTTTGTTTGGAAAATGGGCCTTTTTTTCAGATGCTTTGTCAATTCCCCTTTGAACCATCTTTCTTCATGAAGAATAGCCAAATTTGATAATTCATTCCATGGTTTCTTGTCTACCTGTTAAGTGGAAAACTAATATTTTTAAAGAATACATTATTTGTTTCAGGCCAAAATCAAAGTTTTTGATCACAAAACCATGGTGTAATTTGCCACTGGAGTGTTATTTTGAGGGTAAGTTAAAAATGAAAGGAAAAGAATGCATTGGTCAAGAAAAATGAATATAGTTCACATTTTGAACAAGTACAATAAATGGAAATAGCATAGAATGCATGCCTCTAAAAGAATTTAGTTAGATAAACATTGTTTATGATAAAAATTACCATAAACAAAGTTCATCAAAGGATTATTTACTAAACAACAGACATTAAGAAAAAATGAGGTGATCTTAAAAAAATGTCACAAGGCAATATAAATAAATTGGGAAAAATAATGTTTTTCATGTAAACTGAAAATATTTTCAACAAACATAACATTCATTACCTGTATACTGTTAAGATTTCTTTGTATTGAAAAGAAAAAAAGATCAAATCTTTAAATGCATGTACTGTACTCATATGATAAATTGTATTCTGTGTTGGACAGACATAATATTTCAAATCAGCACCATTAAAACCACCTTTCATTTACAGTGAAAGTTGTGATGAAAACTTGAAACTAGTCATTGAATGATAATTGTTGAGAATAATATTTTAGAATATTACAAAAATATGAAGTTATTTAACCTCATAGTGTTGAATTTGGGATTATGGTACATGTATTCTGCTTGGTTTTGAGTTAAAATTTCTGTCAAAAATTCATTTGATGATTTGAGCATGTTATTATAACATTCATTAAATGATCATTGTTACTTTTTTCAGATTGCAGTTAGCAGACATAGAATTGGATAAAAGGTGTTTCATTCCAAATTCAGATGTTGGTGGATGTTGGACTTGTTTTGTAAATATCATGTTATCTTATCTAGAATATCATTAAACAACTATAAAAGCATGTTGTTTTATAATTAAGTGTGTGTGTGTGTGATATATAAATTATAAATGAAATTTCTTAAAAAAATAAAATTAAAGTTGAACACATTGTCTTAAATATGTTTAAAAGTAATTTGATCTGGCAATCACTCATCAAAACTATCATGATTTCTTATGTATAAGA
>CM037793.1:45577412-45627412 GCA_021229015.1 Solen grandis | reverse complement strand
AAATACCTTGCTTAATCACTATTGTATGAAATAATATTGAGTTTACTTCTAAATATCAACGAGATTACATAGTCTAAAAGAAAGGAAATAAATTCGCAAACGGAAGATATAATCATGGGTGAAACTACTTCATAGACCTCATCACATGTTATAAGATTAGACGCATTGAAGAGAGATGATATCTAACAATCGTTACTCATCCCTTTCCGCAATTCGCGGAAATGTATAGGGTTTAGTCTTCATCGTTATTATTGTAACATATTTCTGTGTAAATGCTGTCAAATAGACATTCTTAAAATAAATGATATATATATATTAATGAATTCAATATTGCAGAGTCCAAAATGGATCTTTTACACAACAATCACAGTTAATTCCGTATTAAAAACAAAATAAAAGTTAATGTGCCTAAAAAATTATAAATTTTGCTAAGCATTTTAAATTTAAAACAAACTATTTACAACCAAGTGTAAGTATTTTTGGTCAATATGCTCTGAATATTTGCGCCTATATAAGACTTTTGGAAGATTTGTTTTTAATTAAGATATGTCAACATGTTGGCAAAAAAAACCCACTAGTGAGGAACTTGGAAACTTAAGGAATTGGGGAATAAATGCTTAAGGCAGCAAGAGAAAGTGATAACATAGTAAATAAAAAGGATCATGTCGAGTCTTGACCTTACGTGTTCTTGAAAACAAAATGTCTTAGCTATGTAAGTTTTATGAATGTTTCGACTTAAATGAAGTTCAACAACTTTCAACTTTTAAAATTTTCTTTTTCAATGTGTTGCTTTTCGTTAAATTGCTGAAGTTTTACCATTATTTTGAGCTTTCATTTATTTTGTAAGAATGTGTATATTTTGAACATATTCTAATACTTGATAAACCACTCTATAAGACGTGTTTCTAAATTATCTTCTTATAAACAAAATAGTTTACTCAATAATGAGTTTTTCTACGTTATCTTTCTTATTCACATTTTCCTAAGTCTATTAAGGAACTAACATTCTTTGAATAAGAACATATAAAATAAACCAATTAAATACGCTTATAAATTTGTTTGTGTCCATTTTGTTCTATTTGTATTCACGTACATATCTGTAGAGTTTCTATCTTATTTTTGCGTTGTTTAAAATTTTGCCACATAGTATTTTTCTTTAACAGCTCATCTTATGTTTTCTTTGTCAGATAATAGCTCTTGTAGCTGTTATCTGTCACACATGTATCCGACGTTTAATAAATATTTTGTATCTTAGCGATTGACTTTGAGAGTGACTTGAAATATGCGAAGGAAAACGTGCAAATTGATTTCAGTTTCAATGACTATCAAATGAATGAGAGAGAAAATAGTACCTAATAGGTTGTCTTGTATCCTGATGACATCATACGGTAGATTTGCACGTTTTAATATTTACTTGTGGAAAGAAAGCATATGACCCACTTCAATTCATCTTTTGTTTTTCACACACACACACACACACACACACACACACACACACATGGTAATAATGTGAGCTATATATCTATATATTCGTATGAATGTGAAATCAATTACCTCACTTAGTTACCTTTCAATTGCAAAATATTCATTCATCAGCGTGTAAACAGAATCGAATACACAAATACATTCTTTTGTCATCAGTTAGCATAAAATAACTAGAACTCCGCGAGTCGGATGTGTCGCCTGACGATGACCTATCTGTTGGCAGTAAAGATGCCAATTTGTCACTTTCTTTTAAAGATGGGGTATTAATGCGCAATGATGTTGCCATCAAACAGAGAAAGGCTTATAAAGATCAAATAAAAAATGCAAGGACTATTATAACTTAAAACATATTTAACAAGTATAATGAAATATGATTACTTTTTTGTTGTTTAACCCTTTTCCTGATAGGAACACCAATAAATATGTCGAATACTATCAACGTCAGGTGACACATAATATTTGTGAAGCTCTTACAAGTTCCTTTAACTATGTATCTCATTCTAACTTGAAAGACACTAATAAAATAAATCAAAGTTGAATAATTCCAAAAATTCAAAAGATAGACTTATGTTTCTTGCACACTGCACTTCAGATCATTGCAAGAAACATACATATTAAGTCTCAAGTCATTCAAACTGATGGTGAAAAAATTATGCTCTGGACAAGAAATTATAAAAAAAAAACCCTATCAAAGGGGAATAACTCAAAAAGCGCACAAGGTAGAGATATGATTCTTGTGCACTGCACTCCACATCATTGCAAATAACATACATATAAGTCTCAAGTCATTAAACTTATGGTGAAAAAATATGCTCGGACAAAAAATTCTTAAAGAAAATATATCAAAGGAGAAAACTCAAAAAGCGCACAAGGTAGAGTTATGGTTCTTGCGCACTGCGCTCCGCGTCATTTCAAGAAACATACATAACAAGTCTCAAGTCATTTAAACTTATGGTGAAAAAGATATGCTCTGGACAAGAAATGCTCAAAGGGGAATAACTCAAAAAGTGCACAAGGTAGAGTTATGGTTCTTGCGCACTGCACTCCACGTCATTGCAAGAAACATACATATCAAGTGTCAAGTCATTCAAACTGATGGTGACAAAGTTATGCTCCGGACAAGCAGATGGGGACACCGCCGCCGACGCCGCCGACAAAAGTAACCCCTCTATGTCGCCTGACTAGTCAGGCGACACAAAAAAAGAAAACATGCTTCATTTGAGTGAATATGTACAATATTTCATCTCGATATGATACTCGTACATTTATAACATTATAATTCCATTAGAATATTTTATTGAAATTACTTGAATACACGAAGCATATATTTCAGCAAATTGTCATCTCAACATGTAACTGTGCGTAACCCTTTTCCACAAGTATATGCATTTTTATGTATTTTCTACCAATAAAAATCTATAAAAAAAAAACACAACTACACCGAAATAAAAATCAACGATCGGTCACGGGGTTCGAGTGGTTAAAGCAGGCGCCCATCGCAGAACCGGGAGTTCGATGGTTAGATTCACAGCCGCGACACACCAAAGTGGTAAAAATGCTACATATATACTCACAGGGTTTGAAGTTGCATAGGGCAAATCGTTTCGTACTTCAAAAAAGGAAGGGGAGACGCTGTTTTGAGACCAAATTTGGGAAAACGCATTTTTTTTTACGAAAGTCAACATTGAAAATGCACCAGGTTGTGTTTTAGATGCGTAAATTAAGAAAATCCTAAACGTAATTGAGGTATTTTTCTCTCATAACGACAATATTTATATTTATTATTCCAATCCATCTTGACAACAGCCGGGGAAGGTTATTTCCGGTTTCTTTCGCAGTGAATATAAAGGTAAGTTTTTTTCATTGGTCAATCAAAATGTAAACGAAAATGACATTTCCCAGGAAAACTTTATTGAAGGTCCAGAAAATTTGACATTGAGCACAATGTAATCATTGACAAGCAGGTACAGGGAAGTTATACCTGCTTACACAATATTCAATTTAAATATATTGACCAATGAGCGTATTTACCTTTAATCACTGCAAAGGAAACCGGAATCAGCCGGTCCCGGCTGTTCTTGATTGGGACATCAAAAACACACGTTAGTCATATACTTGAATAAGAGTAAAAACACCACGGGACACGTAAATGTAAAAATGAACCATTTTACTGATCGTTATTTGGCGAAAATGCGATATTAAAAAATAAGCCAAAATAGTGTCTTCCCTTCCTTTCGTTTAATGTTACGTTTAAGTACGAAAATTCGCCCCATGCAACTTCGAGTCCCTGTGGATATACCGGCATGGCGCACAACAAATACGAGTTGTTTCAGGAATGGATTACCAGGTGTAATGATTATGAGGTTAAATCACAGCCTGGCAGCACTATACATCTGTCTCATGTAGCCCTCAAATGTCTAAAAAATTATTAATTGGAAGTTGAAGAAAACATCTATCAAACATATTATATATTATCGAGTGAGCTAACCTTAGGAATGATAAACGTGCATCCCCTGCCATACAGGATTGAATGATTTACGAACAAGAAATAGCAAAATATATTCTCAAAATCTCTCATCCGCGTACATAACAGATGTTTGTGTGCACCTGGTGCTCTATATACACATACATAGAATATAGAATCCCTGTGTGCACCTGATGCCCTATATACACATACATAGAATATAGAACTCCTCTAATATGATATTCATCATTTTATATTAATCTTACCGATCACTCTACTTATCCATGAGTGTATCGTTTATCATGCTTAATAGTTCACTGTAAAATGTGCACATACAAAGTGTATTACACGACATGTGCACGTTATAAAGCATGACTACTGTTATGTATTTGTAATAAAATGTGGTCTTAATATATGCAACGTATAAACTTAATCCCTTTCAAAACACTATTGCAAAGTTTGTACAACTTTACATCAATCTTAAAACTACTCATCATACATGACGTAAGGCGACATTGCATACATATATATTTGAGATGTGTGTATAAAGGTGAAGGACTTGGTTTCGTCTAGCCGAATATGTATTAAAATGATAAAGAAATACATTAGAGTATACGCATAATATTAATTATTCCGGGTAAGTATTGGGGCATCTGACATGCTTCCACACATTGCCACATAGCTGTCTATCCCTGATCAAACCCCTTAAAGTGGACGGGAGGGATGGTTTTGAGTGCTGAAGATCAAAGGTTCCCTTCCAAAAATATGGGGGCGCGTACTCTAAGTGCCCTCAGAAAATACGCCTCTGTATATACGAGTCCTGCAGAATAGTCGTATCATTGGTGACTTCCTTCTTCTTCAAAATTGCATCAACGCTGCCTGCTGATATACCAACACTACAGGATGTTTACAAAAGTGATGTCTGTTTGGGTAAAGAGTTTAGGCCTAACATGGCGGGTGTCATCTTTCACAATATTGCCCGAATACATTTGGTCTTATGTTACTTGTATATCTGTCAAATTTGTCTGGAATATTGTCGACAATGTTAAAACCCAAGCAGTCATACATAGCTAGAATATAGTACAATGTCACGACGTCTTTTGAAATGACTGAAATATGGTCGCAGGAACAAAATGCCAAACAAGTTTACAAACAAGAAGAATATTTGAATGCCAATTGGTTTTTGGGGGGTTTAAGGTTATATCGACAGTATGGCAGGCATTTGAGAACTGTTTTCAACGTGAGAGATATACTGTTGCCTCACTGCAGCATTATAATGGCATGATAACTTTCCCAATCACCAAACCAAATGCCTTTACGCTGAACCAAAAGCAACCGAAATACAGAAGACCCATTATAACGACTTTGAGATTTCTTATAACACAATTGTAAAAATTCAAGATCGTATAAGAAATCAGACAGTGCATCTCTTATCACTCATGGGATCGTAGAGTAAACCTGTGGTTTATTTCTTTTCAAGAATGATTTAAGGAATAATTACTTAAAACGTCTTACCTGCACATTTTCCTTTACAGGTAATCCAGATATGATGATTAATGCGATATATTCGTTCAAGTGCATTACACAACCACTGAATCATTTTCAATTAGGTCATAAATTTAGGTAGATCAATCGTGTTTAAAATGTAAACTTCGAGCCCCTGTGGATATACCCCAACTGTGCATGGCGCACAGCACATATGAGTTGTTACGTGAAATCGCAGTGTGGCAGCACTATATATCTGTGTCATGTACTCCTCAAATGTTTACAGTTTTATAATTGGGACGCTAAAAAACATCTACTAAACAAACAAAAATTATTATTATCGTGTGTGCTAACCTTAGAAACGACGAATTTGCGTCCCCTACGATACAGGTTTGAATGATTTACGAACAAGATTTGTCCATCACATTACCACTGGGCCATTTTCAAGTTATACCAGGTCAGACCAATCTTGTTTTTAAATGTTGTACATTTTGTTTCTTTTCGTGCAATAAAAGAAATAATGAAAACATTATTAATCTCGGGTGGATTTGGCATGAACTCAGCTAGATACACATCATTGAGATTTTTCTACAGGTTTTGTTACAATTTACTTTTAACTTTGGAGGTCTCGCTGACCAAGTGGTTACAATGGTTGACTTATAGTCACTCAGTCCTACCTTCCAGTCTGGTATCACTCGTACCCAACTGGCCGATCATTCTACCGTATTGCCCATTGTATATACTTAAAAACTATGGCGCGTTATAAATTCGGCCTCTGGATATGGTTTTATGACTTAAATACGTAACTATACAGTCACAGCGACTATAAACTCCAAAAGCAAAGTCACTGTCACAAACTGTCAGAGGTATGAATTTAAGACGGTCACCATGTTTGTTTGTTAAATGTCAGCTCTATTAACGCCAATACCGGCATGCTCAAAACATTTAGTACTTGAAGTCTTAAAAGAAAAAAAGAGAAAAACGTCTTTATATCGTCGATATTTGTCTTCCGATATACCGATATTATCGATACTTGTCTTTCGATATACCGATATCACCAAAACGCAGTAATGATAAACAATGAGAGCCCTAGACTGTACACATTTATTTGAAATATTCGCATAAGAGGGTTAATGACTACTTAGCATGTCTAATGGATTCTTCCACTACTCACACTCATCAAGACCGAAGTCCTTTTCGTATTAACCATATAATATATAGTTGACAATGCGCCATTTGTTTTAATCATGTTTGAGACATTCGTATAAATTAAATAACAATGTATTGGTATTTCAATTTTATCACTCATGTCTAAAATTTTATAAATTGGAAGTTAAAAAACATCCATCAAACAAACATGATATATATTATCGAGTGAGCTAACCTTTAAGTTAGTTATCATAAACATGCATCCCCACCATACAGGATTGAATGATTTACGAAAAAGGAAATAGCAAAATATTTTCTCAAAATCTCTCCTCCGCGTCCATGACATATGTTTGTGTGCACCAGAGGCTCTATATAGTTACAATGGTTGACTTGTTGTCACTCAGTCCTTCTTTTGTGAGCTCGAATCCCGTCTGATATCACTCGTACCCTACTGGCCGATGGTTCTTCCGTATTGCCCCATTGTATATACTTAAAAAAACTATGGCGCTTTATGAATAAGGCCTCTGGATATGGCTTTATGACTTAATATTAATATATATATATATATATATATATATATATATTATATACAGTGACAGCGACTATAAACTCCAAAAGCAAAGTCCCAACAAATTGTCAGAGGTATGAAATTAAGACGGTCACCATGTTTGTTTGTTAAATATGAGCTCTATTAACGCCAATACCGGCATGCTCAAAACATTTAGTACTAAAAGTCTTAAAAGAAAAATTGAGAAAAACGTCGCTATATCGTCGATATTTGTCTTCCAATATACCGATATTATTGAAACTTGTCTTTCGATATACCGTTATCACGGTATTATAATAATAAACAAAGAGAGCCCTTGATTGTACTTGAAATATTACTAATAGAATAAGAGGATTGATAACTTCTTAGCATGTCTAATGGATTCTTCCAATGCACACACTTATCAAGACCAAAGAAAGAGTCCTTTCCGTATTAACCTTATAATATATAGTTGACATTTGTTTTAATCATCCTTGATTCATTCGTAAAAATTAAATGGCAATGTATTTCTATTTCTGTTTTATCACTCAACATGTGTATGAAACGATTTCCTGTTTTGTGCTATTTTCGTTCTATATCATAGTCTTGTTCGCATCATGATATCTAGTCATAATTAAAATTGGGAAGGAGCTCATGAATTAATTAATGGTTTAGACACTTAGGCAGCCCCGCCGTAGAGCAACAAAACAAATGTATTTAATTGCACAGTCAAACTAACTAATTCCATTATTCTTGTGGCTGACTTCCCTTAAAAAGACAAATGTGAACAACTTTTCTTTGATGTAATGGAGAGATGAAAGTCCAGGCGAGTCTGTTCGGCGAGATTAAACTTCGTATTTAAATCAACATAGAGTGCATTACAGTAACGTCCCTTTGTAGGGCAGAATTTCCGTCTGCGCTCTACGTGACAAAGCGTAATCTGGAGCAATTACAAACTCGAATTACAATGAAACTCGTCCATTAAAGTACACACGATAGGTACACAGATTGAAAGGTCACGTTGCCATAAATCTTTCTCTTGTCACCTTACATAACCTTGATTTATGGCAAATGGCTGAAATTCCTCATCGAGTTTGTATTGTCTGATGAGGTTGACCTTGCTTTGATTTACTAGAGCTACACAAATCATATAATTTAGTGAATTTTCGATAACTGTCTCCCGTTGTAAATCAAATCCCATGTAATCTCTGATCACGTCAAAGAACATTTCATATATTTAATATTTGTTCAGGTTTTTACGTGACTTTTTTTATTAACATTATTTCCTTGCATGAACACCTAACAGGAAAAGGTATCACAAATCGACACCTATTCCTCACACAGAACAGAAACTTTGATGAATCAATGCCATTTACACCTATACATATAGTAAGATGTGAAATTAGCAACATGTACAACAAAAAAGGGAATACGATAAAGTCATGGAGCTTAATATGTAATGTTACTTGACTAATTTGAATCTATTTTCTCATTCTTTTTTAATCAGCTAATGATTAATGCAAAAGTGTGGTGTTATCTCTGGCCAACATTCCACGTGACACGAGTTCGTTTAGTGTTGTCGAAAATAAGTTGTCCACTCTTGGGAGAACTGGAAATGTTCCAGTGAAAGCAGCAAAGAGATTCTGCTGTATTGTTTCTCAGCAACTTTTTCGTGTTTTCTTTTTTCATTTGAAAAGACATGTAGTATTGCAATAAGGCTGCGGGGCTTCTCTCTTTTTCTTTTATGTCATGAGTTACGAGTGAAAATAAATTGTATATATATATATAACAGTATTTACAACCAATAGTATTGCGTTAATTTCCATTTAAACAATTCTAAATTCAAATAGAAAACAAATAAAGAAACTACATGTTATTAAAATAGTAAGCTTGCCAAAAAGTTTTAAACTTTATTTGGATTTAACATAGGATCGCTGTAAGATTGTTTTAAAGGAACCAATCACTTGAGAATTTGTAGGTTGTCATTTTCATTTCAGCAGTGTTCTGTTGTTTTACATCAATGTGCAATGATATTTCAAAACTAAAAAAATATGGATTTAGATAGAGTGAGACGACAGGGCTATTAAAGCACCGATATTGCTCGATAATTTGATATATGTAGTTAAAGAAAGAATATGTCCTAAAAGATATACTCCTTCTTATTGTCATATCAATGTTTATGAAAAAAGAAAGTATTGAAGATAGAAGTCTTATATCTTAGTTTACTCTTATAACTTATTTAATCAGTATTGATATTTAAGACGTCCCTTGATATCAAATACGAAAATGACAACTTTGTTGAAAAACACACAATTTTTTTTACAGTTTTCTGTTTGATCATGTATACGATCAAGCGCATATTCTCGATATTCTGTTGCAAAAAACAGCGGGTTCCATATTTTATCGTAATTAATAAGAAAAACAAATGCTCTAGACATACTATTAGTATATATTGTATTTTTGTGTCACCTGTTGTAAGTAGAGGTGACACATAGGGATCACTTTTCGGTTGTCTGCCTGTCCTTCCGTCTGTCTATCTGTCTGTCCGTCACATGTTTCCCGTAAAGCTTCAGCAGGTGACACACGTGTTTCAAATAACACTATTGTTAATTATACAAATAATCTCCAATATTAAAAATTGAATATAATTTATATGCTTATCATTGCATTTTATTTATATGTTTTCGATTCATTTTTTGTCTTGATAAGGAATATTCTAATTTAAAGAAATCCATTCGTGTACTGCAGCTGTTGTTGCAATGGAATTAAGTTAATCAAGTAGAAATACAGTATTTAAAAATGAAATTCCATTTAAACCAACACTCAACTTATAGCCCATAAGTTTGAAATGTAGATTCATCATCGATTGAAATAATTATCTTACACTTTAGCTTGGCTATATTTTTGCCGAAAAAGCAACACATATAAAGTAATAAAAACAATTGTTTTCTTACGTTCGTGACCAGAAACAAGTAAGCTGTCATGATATGGGTGGTCTAAATTTGTCTCTGACGAAGTGGCTTAGTATCTATGTCGCTAAGCGCCGGAAACCAGGACACCCGTCCTTGATCTGTGTACACAGCGGTTTATTCGATAGACTCATGTGTGTAAACGAATGAAAAAAGATAAGATTACAAAATGAGATTTTTAGTGTTTTTATTTAATTGTATTCCATTATTCAATAAATTCATACACTCAAAACAATAAAAAACATAAGTTAAAAAAAAACAATAACAAGATCTTTTTTTTTGATACGGTATCAATTTTATTTTTGTAGGATAAAACTTAAATTATTTTAGATGTTTATTGAAATAGTATTAAATTTTTTCCTGTTGACCAATACTATCTGAGATTTTTTTTTATTTTTCCGATAATGAACAAAGAGAATCGCAATACGTTCACTTCCTGGTCCCGTGTTCTCGAAAATACGCAAGTAAGATCTCAGACTCAAATTTAAACTTTATTTATTTTACATCTATTACAAAACTAGCTCTTACAACTTACATTAATCACTCTCAATGGCTCTGGTGGCGGCGTTTGTTGTCAGACTGAAACTAATGGGCATAGTTTGATGGAAAGTATAGAAATCATACTTAAATACCATTTGAATGTTTATATATCATACTGATTAAAGGACGCCATTTCAAAGTCCTTATAAGTAATAACTTCGTCCTTCAAATGAGGTATGAAAGTCGATAAATTGTTACTTATTTGTTAAAAGGAAATACAAAGTCGTTATATTGAGTTATATGTTGATATAATGACGCTTGTTTATAAGCATTATGGCGATTTTTTGTACTTAGGCATGTCTGAGTGTCTGGCTCAAGGAAAGCTCCATAAATGTTCGTCAAATTTTCACATCATGGACGGTCATTCGCACATCGAAAAGTGATGTTGTGAAGATGACCTTTATTTATCATGACTTTATGGTCAAATCTCTTCTTCTGTGACGCACCAGTATACACACAAGGAGGAGGAAAGCCCCAATAATCAGCAAAACTGTGGCAAGAATTAACATTGGTTGGTAGGAGCCTGTCACGTCACGGATTGCCCCTGAAAAGTTGAAAAAGATAATTATCGGACAATCTATATTCACTTGGGACAAATTCCTATACCATCTAAGGGAACAAACGTATTTAGAGATGAACATGTTACTTTACAGAGACCAGCTTTAGTAATCTCAGTATACATAAATTCTTTCAGTTTAAAATCTAGATTAGATAATTGAAACAAGGAATATACCAAAGCAGCGTTTTATTATGATCAAGGCACACATCTTAATATGAAGAGACTCTATACAGTGTACGTGTTACTCACCATATAGTGGTCCTGTAACGGAAGTCGTCAATCCTATCGTCGTAAGTGTGAGTCCAAGTGCAACTGGATATTTTGAAAACCCTACCACATTCAGAACAGCTAATGACCCAGAAGAAAAGCACCCACCAGGCGAGGCACCGGAGAGGCCCACACCAAACATCATGGCAGCGTAGGTGTCAGAGAACAAGATAATCATCTGACCTGTTGCCCCGGTTACGGAAAATAGCATCGTTAATAATACAGAGCTGATACCTTTCTTTTGTTTAATTATGCCGGGCAAAAGACGGGCAACGAAACCTACAATGTTAAACGGTAAAAATGATAAAAGTCCTTCTGTGTTGGTGAAACCTTTCCATTTAAAAATGTCAAGAACAACCGCACTAAATCCATTTACTGAAGCAATCGACAGTCCAGTTCCTATGTTAAGGAAGATATATGGAATAGAGCAAAGCCCATATAACTTTTTATTTTCACTAAGTGAGTATTTGGCTTTAGTCTTAGAATGTACTTTAGTTCCACTTTCCGATCCATCGATATGAGATATGGCACTGATTTGAACATTCTCTTCAACATCAATGTTTTCATTAGCATTCTCCCTCTTTGCACGATCATTTTCAGAGACTTTCCTCATTTCGGAGAGAGGTCTAACGCCTACTAATACACATACTGTTAAAAATGAGTTCAGGAATATGCCACCAAGGATCAGAAACGTTCCTCTCAAAGCATACTGATTTAGGAGCCACTCAAATAGATACGGGTATGTTAAGCCTGACCAGCTGATTGTGGAGTTCTGTATGGCCAAGACAAGTAATCGTCTGGTTCCTGTGAAGGCATGACCCAGTGCAGTCACACTACTTATATATGTCATGGAAATACCAATACCTGAAATATATGAATACGATCTTCAGAAAAAAAAATATAATGAATATTTCTACAATGCTGAATCATTATCATTTCCTGTTTAGAAAAGTGACATTTATTATCAGTAAGGACACAATCATATCAAGTTTTTTTGTTTTTGTTCTTTTTCATCTGGAGTTGTTTTATTTCATTTTCAAGCATCAATATACATTGGTGCTATTTTTTTCTGTGAAATATCAATTGTAATTGGAATTAGCATATCCGAAGTGGAAACGTGTGCCCAAAACATAAACCCTAGTGATTTTCTTTTGTCATTTTACAGTATTTCTAAACATTTGGGAAAAATTAGAATTCGTAAAATGTTTCTTATTGTCGCGGATATAGCATCACTATTAGCATATCCGAAGCGGAAAAGTGTGCCCAAAACATAAACCCTAGTGAATACCTTTTGTCATATTACAGTATTTCTAAACATTCGGGAAAAAATTGAGAATTCGTAAAATGCTCCTTGTTGTCGCGGATATAGCATCACTACAATTGTTTACCGGAATGTTATGAAATACTGTTCATAGCTATATCCCATTAAAAATGATGAAGAAATACTTACAGCGATTTTCGTCTCAAAAGTAAGACAAAATGAGCTTCTTGCAGTAGCTTAATATCACATATCGCGAAGTATGGCTTCACTGTTTATTAATTCACATTTACTGAGAAAAACACTTAGTATTAATGTATCGTATTCAGCAGTGCAAACATGCAACACTGGCACTTCTTTTTCATATATTTATCTTCATGAGCAGTATATCGTTTTAGGGTTATTGCGTTTACCGTCGTTGCGTCAGTATTTAAGTCATTTAGCGACGCCTAGCTAATTACAGTTGGAAGAGGTCCCTGGCCCACAGAGCCACCCAGGTAGAACAGTCGTCATGCCTCAAGCAAGTTGAAAAGCATGTGGTTAGTTCCAATTGCGTAGGAAACTGAGCGTCAACATGACAGCATTAGCATTGCTATTTAGCGAGTTTGGATAGTCGCGACTGTGGGGTAGAACCCATGAAATTCTAAACATTTGGGAAAAATTAGAATTCGTAAAATGTTTCTTATTGTCGCGGATATAGCATCACTATTAGCATATCCGAAGCGGAAAAGTGTTCCCAAAACATAAACCCTAGTGAATCTCTTTTGTCATATTACAGTATTTCTAAACATTCGGGAAAAAAATTGAGAATTCGTAAAACCTTTTGCGGATTAGCATAAATTGTTTACCGGAATGTTATGAAATTCTGTTCATAGCTATATCCCATTAAAATGATGAAGAAATACTTACAGCGATTTTCGTCTCAAAAGTAAGACAAAATGAGCTTCTTGCAGTAGCTTAATATCACATATCGCGAAGTATGGCTTCACTGTTTATTAATTCACATTTACTGAGAAATACACTTAGTATTAATGTATCGTATTCAGCAGTGCGAACATGCAACACTGGCACTTCTTTTTCATATATTTATCTTCATGAGCAGCATACCGTTTTAGGGTTATTGCGTTTACCGTCGTTGCGTCAGTATTTAAGTCATTTAGCGACGCCTAGCTAAGTGCAGTTGGAAGAGGTCCCTGGCCCACAGAGCCACCCAGGTAGAAAGTCGTCATGCCTCAAGCAAGTTGAAAAGCATGGGGTTAGTTCCAATTGCGTAGGAAACCGAGCGTCAACATGACAGCATTAGCAGTGCTATTTAGCGAGTTTGGATAGTCGCGACTGTGGGGTAGAACCCATGAAATTCTTGTAGATGATCTCATCATTCTGCCAAAAAAATGATATAATTTTATGACTGCAATGATCTCTCCGACCATACGTACCGGAAATGACGCCAATGTATATGTTCAGCTCTATGATGGACTTGGCAAAGAAGGAGAGGATGAATCCAGCAGGAACCAGGAACGATCCTACCATGGCGACCTTCCAGTGGCCAAATCTGGACACCAGCAAACCCGACACAACACCTAGACATTTAATAACATGAACCCTGTGTCATTAATGTATTGATAAATTTGTTATTCTTGATAAAGACATTGCTACAGTTTCTGTGGATTTTTATTTTGTCAAATCTGACAAGCCTCGTATAAAATAACGCATTTATAATTCCTCTCTTATTATTCCTGATTTAATGTTTCGTTTTGCGGAAAAGACAAAACGGCCCTGTAGAAATAGTTCGACTTGTTTTATTCACATCGTAGCAGTGGGTGAACAGTATCTTTATCTTTGCTACTTGTTTGCTTTTTGGCCTCCTAATACACGATTTCGTAAGATTACACAAAATTATTTTTACTCGACTGTTATTGTTGTGACAAGGCAATCATATACACTTTGAAATTACTTAAGCATCTCGTATGTTTTGCATTGATTTTAGATCTTTCTAATCATTAGCGTTTTTCTGGTCCAATGTGACCCACACGAGCCGAGTTTTTTTGACAGAAAACAAAGACTTCACCAGCATTAACGAAGAAATATAGAAAAAAATATTTATTTCTACCGAGTTGTTTTTAATACAAATCCTCCACTAGAGGAGGAAATAGAGTTGAAGTGAATTTTTATACATTTGATATATTCAATACAATAAAAAACTGATATTTGACTTCACCAAAACTCAAAGTAACGCCCATCAACACGGAATGTATTGTAGCAGTAGACGACCTATGTTCATCGTACTGCTCCAATATGGCGAGAAACAGGGCTCCGAAAGGGAATATGAAGCCGAAGTTCATCCATGTAATCAGTAATGCCGCCACCAGAACTACCCATTTGTGATTGCTGAAATGAAATGCAGAAATGTACTAGGTTACGTATGTGAACGAGTGGTTTGAACGTTACCAGAAGTTCTTATTTATATTTGCGATATAGCAAAACCGTGAAATGCATCTGGCACTCCAAGGTTGCATCAGGACTAGCTTGTTCATTGACAGAATAACGTGAGTGTGTGTAGTATCATGTCATATGTCTCCATTGTGATATCGCAGTGAGACAGAACTAAATTAATGTCTCATGAAGACAAAAAGCCCTGAAATGCCTGTCTTATGTTCCCAGAAGGGACATTAAACCACATCAAACAAAATTTAGCGTTATCAAATGATCTAAACATATTATGAACCCACAAGAACTGGGACGGGTTTAAATTTTGTACCAGGGTACCCTTGGCCGTATTACTCGCAGGTACCCGAGTACGCGATGTTATTAATTTTCCCCTTAAATTGAAACTTGAAAAGTTGTCTCTCTTTTTGCATCCTGGAACTTACATAAACATGGCCAAGTTTGGCAATTTTTCCGCATTCTGCAAGATATACAGAAGACAAAATGCAATATATGCGATCTTAAAGTATTTCATCCGTGAAAAAAACAAATCTTGGTTTAAACACTCCATGAAGCTACGGAAGCGATCCGACGACAGTACCGTCACAGAGTCTGTTGGTCCAGTGCAGATCAGATAAAACCATTTGTTTCGAAAATTTTAACGGACGTCAGTGTTATCGTTTTGAACGTTATGGGTGAAAAAAAAACAACATGCAGGTGGCGTTTTGTTGAAAATCCAGGAGATGTTGACATGACAGTTCAGTTATTTATTAGAGAGATCTAACTTTTTTTTTATTTATCTATATAGCTTTAATAAATAAGAGTCAATGCCCGGGTAAACAGAAGCGTTACTCGACCCGATATCCAGGTACTCGAGTACTCGTTTCCCTACCATAAAATTTTGACAAATTCGTTGCAAAGTATATTGGTATATTATCAAAATCTGTCATCCGCGACCATGACATAGTTTGTGTGTACTCGACTAGTGTATGTATATAGTGTATTTTGCGTCATGTACACGCGTTATAAAACATGCATGAATATACGAAACTTTTGATTTAATATATGAATGGATCGTATCTAATGATAAATGCTTATATAAAACATTCAAAACACTTTACCTATCAAACAGATTACAAAGTTTGTAGAACGTATCACCAATCTTTAAAGTTAAGTGCAACCATCTTACATGATGAATACAAAATGTTTTTCTAGTTCGTTCACAAAGAAAACCAGATGTCTATAAAGATGAAGGACTTGGTTTCGTCTAGCTAAAATGATTATAAAACATGAAAATACATGACTGATAAAAAATCATAAATGAAATTATATAGACTTTTAGATTTAAAAAGGTACGGTATGGGACTGATGTAAATAGGTAATAAAAGATTGTTCCAATTTGATGCTAATGATATTCAATGCATAAATATGCATTGGTTAATCAAGGTGGATTTATAATTTTCGGAAAAACTGTGCAATTTGGAAAATCAAAAAGATCATATAAGCAGTATCAGACAGTTTGAAATGATTTTGCAGCTTTTTGAGTCGAGATCAAGTGCCTTCTGTACACTAACTGGATGACTTGCGGGAATCGCAAGGTAAAGACTGAGAGAGTACCACATAGTAGCCTACTACATTGAATGTTTCTTTAACAGCTAGTCTTATACTTTTCTTTGTCAGATAATAGCTCTTGTAATCTTGTCATCTGTCATATATGTATCCGACGTTTAATAAATATTTTGTATCTGAAAGTGACTTGAAATATGCTAAGAAAAACGTGCAAATTGTTTTCAGTTTTCAAATGCATGAGAGAGAAAAAAGTTCATATAGGTTGCATTTTTAATTCATATGTGATTTTCAAAGTGAATCGTTGATGACGGCAGAGTGTAGACGTGCATGTGTTACAGAATTACCTGGAAAGAAAACGTATTGCTCACTTCAACTAATTTTATTTCACACATAAACATTGTATGGTTATTGTGTGAATTATATGTTCATATGAATGTGAAACTAAATATGTGGTAGGTGGCAGGGCAAGATTTTATGCAATACTGTGTTGTAAATATGAATAAAAATCTTAATATCCATTTTGAGTGACATAGGTCTGTTGGAACCACTCTTTTTGTCACAAAGGGTAATAATTGGTGGGATGTATATGTAAATATGTAAATGTTGCATTCAAATATTCACTTATAACCTCACTTAGCTAGCCCACATTTAAGGTAAGGATCCCTGTAATTATTCAACTACTTCTTGGCCCACTTAACCTCTACCAAGATAACCAAGTTACCCTAATGAAACATAAGGAAACCTTGGTTTTCTCCTTGAAAGGCCAGGAGATCCGAAATGTAGCGGAACCATTACAGGGACTTTAACTTAAATGAAAAACATTCACATGGATTCAACCGCGTGTGAACAGGATCGAATAGAGAAAATACATTCATTTGTCATCAGTAAGCATAAAATAAAACATATTTCATTTTTATGAATATGTAAAATATCTCACCCTGAAATGATACATTTAAAACATTATAATTCTATCCAATATATTATCAAAATTTCTTGAATATAAGAAACATATATTTCAGCTTGTTGTCATCTTAACAACTGTGCGTAAATTTTCCATAAGTATAGACATTTTCTACAAATGAAAATCGCTGAAAATTCAATTCGGGCTTATCCTACGTCAGCATCCGTAATCAGGTCAATATAGAAGTTAGACAGCTATACCGGAAAAAAAGTGCCAACGATCGTTTCACGGGGTCTAAGCGGTTAAAGCAGGCGCCCATCACATTACTGGGAGTGCGTTGGTTAGATTCACATCCGCGATACACCAAATTTGTTAGAATTGGTAAAAATATACCCCATCATAGCACATGTGAGTTGTTTCAAGAATGAATGGCCCAGTGTAATGATAATGAGGTGAAAACGCAGTGTAACAGCACTATAAATATCTCTCGTGAAGTCCTCATATGTTTAAAATTTTATAATTTGGACGTTAAAACACATTTTATAAACAAACAAGCAACATTTGTTATCATCGTGTGAGCTAACCTTATGAATTGTAAACGTGCGTCCCCCTACCGTACAGGATTGAATGGTTTACGAACAAGGAAATAATTTCAAAATATATTCTCAGATTATCTCATTCGCGTCCAGGACAGATGTTTTTATCCAGGGATGTATCGTTTATCGTACTTAATATTCAACTGTAAATTCTGCACATGTATATAAAGTGTATTACACGGCATGTACATGTTATAAAGTATGACTTTTTTGTGTATCTGTAATAATGGTCTTAATATATGCAACATATTCGCTTTGTCACTTTCAAAACACTATTGCAAAGTTTTTACAACGTTTCATTAATTTTAAAACCTAGGTGCTACTAGTCATACATGACGTAAGGCGACATTGCATACACATTATTTCAGATGTGTGTGTAGAGGTGATGGACTTGGTTTCGTCTAGCCAAATATGTATTGAAATGATAAGATATACGTACGAGTACACGCATTAGACTTAAACAAATAATATGTATATAAAGTGTATCACACGGCATGTATACGTAATAAAGCAGGACTATTGTTAATATTCCGAGTGGGTGTTGGGGCATCTGGCATGCTACCAGACATTGCCACACAGCTGTCTGTCCCTGTACAAAGCCCCTTCACGTGGGCGAGAGTAGCTGTCTGTCCCTGTACAAAGCCCCTTCACGTGGGCGAGAGTGTAACAACAAGGCTCTGAGGGCATTCCCTTCTAAAAATATAGGAACGCGGACTCTTAAGTGCCCTCAGAAGATCCGCCACTGTATATACGAGTCCTGCAGAAAAGTCTTGCCATTGGTGTATGATAAATTTGGATTAAATTTTTCTTTGGAATTGCTTTAACGTTGCTGCTGATACGCAAACACTACAGGATGTTTACAAAAATGTTGTCTGTCTTGGTGAAGGTTTAAGACCAAGCCTTGCGGTTGCCATGTTTCACAACATGACTTCTTAAATTCTTACACTTACATACCGCTTTACCTAAACACGCAAGATGTTTAGTCTATTCGATTATGTTACCTTGTGTGTGACTGCATACTTATATTATAAATAGCTCGGTTATTTGATATGTAAAATCATGTATTAAAGTATTGCCCGAATACATTCAGGTGTTATGTTACTTGCTTACCGTGCCATATCTGTCCAGTTTGTCTGGAATATTGTCGACATCGTTAAAACCGAAGCAGTCACAAAAAGATAAAATATAGTAAAATCTGATGACGTCTTTTAAAAAGACTGACTGAAAAAATGCCAAACAAATTTTACAAAAAAGCATAATATTGAACTGCAGATTGCTCATTTTTTTTTTTTTTTTTTTGGGGGGGGGGGGGGGGGGGGGGGGGGGGTAAAGTTTCTATCGACACTATTGCAATAATTTGAGAACTGTTTTCAAACTGAAATATGCACTGGTTCCTCACTGAGGTATTATGGCACAATGACTTTTCAAATTGCCCGAAACAATCGAAATTCAGCAGAACCATTTTAACGATTTTAAGATTTTTTTTAAACATAAATGTAAAAAATCAAGATCACATATAAGAGAGAAGATTTTGCATCATTTATTCGTAGAATAAACCCGTGTTTTTTTTCTATTCAAGAATGATATAATGAATAATTACTTGAAACGTCTTACCTGCACATTTTCCTTTACAGTTAATCCCGGTATGATATAAATGCGATAACAAAGTATTCCTACAAGGATGTCACACGACCACTGGAGCGTTTATGTCAGGTCATACATTTATGTAGATCAATCTTGCGTATTAAATGTTGTATATCTTTATCTTTTCGTGCAAAGAAAAAGAAAGAAATATGTTTAAACTCAGGTGCATTTGGCATGAACTCAGCTAATACACGTCAATTAGATTTTTTTTTCATGTTTTGTTACAATTTACTACTAACTTTGGAGGTTTCGGTGACCGAGTGGTTACATTGGTTGACTTAATGTCACTCAGTCCTTCCTTTGTGAGATCGAATCCCAGTCTGTTATCACTCGTACCCTACTGGCCGATGGTTCTACCCTATTGCCCCGTTGTATATACTTAAAAGCTATGGAGCTTTATGAATACGGTCTCAGGAAATTACTGAAATGGGAGTTACTGAAACAGAATAAATTGTACTATTGGTCTATATTGACTGAATCACCGATTTTATCTACAGTCTACAAAACGGTGCCTGATAAAACACTTGATTTAAAGAGTTTAATTGTTATGGTGGCAAACGATCCAGGGACAGGTTGAATATTCTCGTCTGTTCTAACATGTCATGCCATTGTACGTCATAGGCAAGAGTGCTAAGCCAGTGTGTATCAAGGGCATTCAGTCGAGTTAATTTTATTGCTTATTTTTGCTTGTCTTTACTTCACAACATGTTGAAATAAAAATAAAATATATATTAAAGGAACAAAACCTTTTATTTTTTATTGTTTTGCCAGCATAGTGTTATATAAAAAGCCCAGTAAATTGCAGAACAGCGTATAAATCCATTAACAGATACGGACACAATTACATTGACGAATTACGCCAATAAAATTTAACGAAATTTTTTGGTATACATGTACGTACATGTTTATGAAAACATTAACAT
This sequence comes from Solen grandis, assembly GCA_021229015.1. Classification (NCBI taxonomy): domain Eukaryota; kingdom Metazoa; phylum Mollusca; class Bivalvia; order Adapedonta; family Solenidae; genus Solen; species Solen grandis. Next base: position 45,606,653 of record CM037793.1, on the reverse strand, counting down.
TACAGAGACGTTTTACGACAATACCATGATTACGACTTACTGATTTAAAAAAATGGTATCTGCGGTCAATGCGTTTAAAATGCGACGGAACGAAATATTTGCGTGATCCGGTGCCATTTCGTCCTATCGTGACTGGACTGTACATGACACGTACAATTATGATAATAAGATCTTCTCCTGAAAATAGTTGTTTAAATTCACCTATACATGGTTGTTGCTATAAATATATGTGTATTTTATGCCCAATAAAGGATATGTTATGTTAAATACATGATGGCTATACGGTCACAGCGACTGTAAACTACAAAAACAAAGTCCCAAAAAACTGTCAGAGGTATGAAAATAAGGTGGTCACCATGTTTGTTTGTTAAATATCAACCCTATTAACACCAATACCGACATGCTCATAACAGTTTGTAATAAAAGTCTTATAGAAAAATTGAGACAAGAAGTCAATATATCGCCGATATTTGTTTTCCAATATACCGATAACATCGATACTTGTCTTTCGATACACCGATATCATCGAACGCAATAATGATAAACAATGAGAGCCATAGATTGTACACATGTATTTAAAATACTTAGCATGTCTAATGGATTTTTCCACTGCACAAATGTATATCACCTGACGACATTGGATATAACGAAAACATTGTTATAGTGAATGTCTTCTGAAGTCCCGTGATACATTTAACGTAAATCGGCTCGGATATAGCGAATTTATATTTGACAGTACAACAAACAGAATACAGGTGATTGCCTTCGGCTGTTAATTACCGCTAACGATTATGTATCAAAAGGACATATTTACCTGTGAAATTTTTTCAAAATTTGCTAAAAGGTGCTACAATTTATCGTTTGTTAGAATAAAAACATAAAAATGACAATTGACTTGAGCTGATTCATTACTAACGTTGTTGTTGTTACGCACATACAGATTTTAAGTTGTTTTGAATGAAATTGATAGAGGTTTAAAACGTGAAGCTATTACTTTAGAAATTCAATTTGAAATCCTTTCTGAAGTTCAAAAAGGTTTAAAAAAGGATATCGCGGAAAAGTTTGAAATACCGCCTAATACTTTATCAACAATTTTAAAAAATGAGAAAAAAAGTCGTGATTCATACCAAGATTCTTTGCTCTCACGAAGTTATGAAATTAAAGTATTTTCGCACTTTTGTAATTGCGTCAGTTGTTTAGAATTATGAAAATCATTGATTAAACTTATCATTTCTTTTGTGTGTTTTTTTTATGACGAAAGTTATCCTCACGTTTTTAATACAGCAACATATTGAACAAACTGAATCAATTACCACAACGAAATACGTTTATACAGCATTTGACGAAATTTCGTTTATCGATATAACAGATTTCGGATATAACGAACCAATTTGCCCTGTCGTAAAAATTCGTTATAAGCATGTTTCACTGTATTCGTAAAAAATAAATGACAACGTATTTGTATTTCTATTTTCTCACTCAACATGTGTATGAAACGATTTCCTGTTTTGTGCTAGTTTCATTCCATATCCTACTCTTTTTCGCATCATGCTGTCTGGCCATAATTAAAATTGGGTAGGAGCTCGTGAATTAATTAGTGGTTTAGACACGTAGGCAGCCCCGCCGTAGAGCAGCAAAACAAAATGCATTCATCTGCACAGTCAAAGTATCCTAATTCCCTTATTCTTGTAGCTGACTTTCATCAAAAGACTAGTGTTAACATTTTTTTCTTTGATGTAATGGAAAGGACAAAGTCCAGGCGTGTCTGTTCGGCGAGATAAAACGGCGTATTTAAATCAACATAGAGTGCATTACAGCTACGTCACTTTGTATGGCAGAATTTCCGTCAGCGCTGCTCGTGACATAGCGTAATCTGGATCAGTTACAAATTCGAATTAAAGTACACAAATGAAAAGTTCACAGATTAAAAGGTCACGTTGCCATAAATCTTTCTTTTGTCACCATACGTAACTTTGATTTATGGCAAATGGCTGAAATTTCTCATCGAGTTTGTATTGTCTGATGAGGTTGACATTGCTTTGGTTTACTAGAGCTACACAAACCATGTAATTTAGTGTATTTTCGATAGCTGTCCCCCGTTGTGAATTTAATCACGTGTACTCTTTGAACACGTCATATGAGTTTGGTTTCTGAACCATTTTATTTATCTAAATGTGTGCATGTTTTTACGTGAATCTTTTGCAGTTTCTTTTTTTTATTGCATTAACACTTCAAAGGAAAGAATAAAACAAATCGACATCAATTCTCGCTAATTTATATAAATAGTTTATTTCACAACTGTCTTTATCATAAAGATAAACAATCATTATCTCAAAAATAAAAGTAAATACAAATTAAAAGAAATAAAAATGAAGTATTTAGCCAAATTATCCAAGTCAAACGAATTTGTTCCTCACACAGAACAGAAACTTTGATCAATCAATGCCATATAAAAATATACATATATTAAGATATGAAATTGCAACATGTACAACAAAAGAGGGAATGCGATAAAGTCATGGAGCTTAATATGTGAAGTAATTTTATTTGACTAACTTGAACCCATTTTCTCATTATTTTTTAATCAGCTAATGATTAATGCAAAAATGCAGCTGTAATGTTTCTCAGTAATATTCTGTGGTATTTGTTTTCTTTTGAAAAGACGTGACGTATTGCAATAAGTCTGCGATGGTTCTCTTTTTTATTTTGTGTCATGAGGTACGAGTGAAAATATAACCATTGGCAACAGTATTTCCACCAACAGTATTGCGATAATTCTCATTTAACCCTTTCCCTCATAGAGGACACCATGAAAAGACCTATGCGAACAGCATAAAACCAGATCAGAGTAACTCGGGGATCAGGTTTTATGCTGTTCCTGCTCCTAGGTTGGAAATGAGGATTTTGAAATTAAATTTGGTAAGGTTTAACTGTGGTTTTCTGCAGATCAGGCTTTATGTGGTACCTATTGAGTGCGTCAAAATGAGTCTATATGAGGGAAAGGGTTAAACAATTTTAAAGACGAATGGAAATAAAGAAAGAAACTATATATAATTAAAATGGTAAGTTTGCCAAAAAATAAAAATAAAACAACAACATAGAATTAGATCAAGTGGGATAACAGGGCTATATTGCTCCATAATTTGATATATGAAGTTAAAGGAAGATTCCCTAAAAATATACTCCTTTTTTCTTATTAATGTTTATGAAAACTATGAAATATAGAAGTCTTTTATCTTCGTTTACTCTAATAACTTATCTAATCCGGTATTGATATTTAAGACGTCCTTTCATATCAAAGACAAAAATGTCAAAACGTTGTTGCAACAGACACAAGAAATTTACAGTTTTCTGTTTGATCATAACATGCAAACGATCAAGTGCATCTTCTAGATACGCTTTTAAAAAAGACAGCGGGTCCGATATATTGTAAATAATAAGAAAAACGAATGCTCTAGACGTGCTATTTAGTATATATTGTATTCTTAATTATTCAAACTTCAACACTCAACATTGAATATAATTTATATACTTATCGTTTCTTTTTATTTACTTTTGTTTTCGATTACTTTTTTATCTTGATAAGGAAAATTCTGTTTTAAAGATATCCATTCTTGTACTGCAGCTGTAGTGATTAATATCCCATTCGGAAGTATTCAGTCAAATACGATACTCTATGTCAAGCGTAAAAGACTGACCGAAAGTTTCCGATTGTCATATATGCTCAATAAGATAAAAATGCAGTTCTCCCAGGACGGACGGACAAAGGAGATTCAGGATTCCTATAAAACACTGAATATAAATGTGATTTTTAATGCTTTTCGGTGGATTTTAGGGAAATATCAGTGAATTTAAAATGGTAATCGAATCTAGCATGACGCACGAACACTTTGTGTTGTGTCCCGGTGACCGAGTAGTTAGAACGTAACCGGAAGTTCTTTGGTTCGATTATCTTTGGTTTGATTATATCAAAATTGTTAAATGCAACTGGTCCCTCTATCTTGTGCATGGCGCTCAGCACATACAGGTTGCTTCAGGACTAGCTGGTTTAATGGCAGAATAACGTGACTGTGTGTTGTATAATGTAACTTGCCTCCATCGAGATATCGTAGTGAGGCAGTACTATATTCATGTCTCATGTAGACACGATTTCCTGCAAATGCCTGTCTAATATTCACAAAATGGGATGTTCAACCACATCAAACAAATAAAATATTGTGTTATCGAATGAGCTAAACGTAGGAATTATTAACCAGCGACCCCTACCAATGCGTATTGAAGATTTCGTTGCAAAGTATATTATCAAAACCTATCATCCGCGTCCATGACAGATTTTTGTGTGTACTCGACTAGTACGATATTTATCATTCTATATTATCGCACCACACTATAGGTATTAATGGATGGATCGTTTGTGATTTTATGAGGTCATTAACTTTATGATTTAACCGTAAACTGTTCATATTTATTTGTATGTATACATTGTATTTTCATTTTGCGCCATGTACATACGTTATTAAACATACATGAAAAGATGAAACTTTTGTTTTAATATATGGCTGGATCGTATTAAAGGATCAAAGCTTATATAAAACTATCAAAACACTTTACCTATCGAACTGATAACAAAGTTTGTACAACGTGTCACCAATCTTTAACGTTTAGTGCTACTCATCTGACATGACGATGCAATTCTAGTCTAATTCGTTCAAAAAGAAATTCATAAAGGAGGAGGACTTGGCTTCGTCTAGCTAAAAATGATTATAAAACATGAAAATACACGACTGTATAAAATCTCATGTTTTAAATGAAAATATAAACTATCTTTCGGCAGGTCGGTGGTTCTACCCGGGCACCTCTGTGTACTCGGAGTCTTCCTCCACCTGTAATTAGCGTGACGTCGCTATATGATTGAAATACTATCGCAGCGACGGTAAACTCCAATACAACAACAACAACAAACTATCTTTTATATACATTTTGCTACATTTAAAATGGTACGGTATGTAATTGATTTAATTATGTAATAAAATATTGTACCACTTTGATGGTAATTAAGTTTTCATGCATGAATAAACATGGGGTAATCAAGGTGGATTTATAATTTTCGAAAAACCGTGCGATTTTGAAAATCGAAGAGATCACATAGGCAGTATCAAACAGTTTAAATAGGTAGGTAGGTTGGTAGGTAGTATCTTTATTTACATCTCATCATTGTATAAACATGAAAATAATTACAAAATCAAAACACCGTTTAAATTAATACAATGCCATTCCATATGGAATTATAAGAGATGAATATTTACATATTAAAATAATACTTTATAATAACTGAGCAGAACGCTCTAATACAAATTTACCGGTAATTAAAACACGTAAAATGATATAAAAGCGATAAAGAGAAGGCTGTTTAAAACATGATAAACAGCAGCATCACAGACACTTATTTTATACAGTGTATCAATCAACAAATATTGTAATAAGGAAAATACATACTTAAAACAGTTTATTTATATAGTAAAAACGTCGTCTATCTAAAACATTCTTGCAGGTTTTGGCACCACATAATCTTAAAATCGTTAAATTTGTATTGGAAAACAGAAATACATATTTATCAAAATCGTGCATTTCCGTAAAAAGGTTGTTATATGAAGTTGTTTTAGAGTATAATTCCTCTCTTAAATCATCATAAACATGACAACGAAAAAAACCCCCCAAAAAACAAAAAAAAAAACATGCAGCTCACTTTCAACTGAGGTGTCATTACAAAATGGACAAAACCTAGCTTCTTCACTCAAGTCCTCAAAATACGAATTGGGGCAACCCCTAATCTAAATTTACTGAAAGCTGATCGATGAGCAGGTGATAAAATCATATTACAATATTGTTCAGTTTTAAAATCAGATTTCACAGACCTATACAGTCTTAGTTTATTACGACCTTGCCCAGATGGCCCAATAATATTATTTAAACAAATTTGCCATTCATTAACAAAGTTATTCATTGCAGTAGTCTATACCACGTGCACAAATTTACCAGCCACACGATTTTGTAAACATAGGTACATATATATGTTCAACTCATTCATAATTAAAAAAGACTTTACATAATAATACCAGTTAAATATGATTTTGCGGCCTATAGACAACGTGCCTTCTTAACACTAATTGGATGCCTTTGATCGTAAGGTAAATCCTGCGTTGCAAAGACAAAGTGTTGCAAAAAAAAAGTTAATTACCGTTTATTTCTATGCAACGGTATGCTGCTAAAATGAATTTTGGGATGGGAGAGGTTTCCCGTCAAAAAAGCTTCAAAAAAGGAAACAATTAATGGGTGGACATGGTAATTAGGCTTAATTGTAAAATTTTTCAATTGTTCAGTAAATGCCAAAAACACGTATTTTCTGGTCGTTTCTGAAATTAATGTTAATCTGCCAGATAACAGCATGGGTCATATCCTAAATCTTGCAAAATTATATTTTTTGCAGTTGCAGATAGATGTCAACGTAAGCCATCTTGAAAAAAGCTTTTCCCCTTTCACTAAATTCATTGCATGGACCAAAAAGCTAAGCTAACGTTAACATACTGCGTTGAAATGTTTTGTTTAAGCATATGCAAATTTATATTTTCATTTTTCTAAAATATTTTACATTAATTTTTAAGCAAGAATGAGATAAGTAATATTTACTTAAAAAGACTTACCTGCACATTTTCCTTTACAGGTAATCCAGTTATGAAGAAGGGAAGAACGCGATATCTTCATTGAAGAGTATCACTCAACCACTGGATCGTTTTCCAAACATCTCAGCTATAAGAAGTCAGCTACAACACATCATAAAGATTTTTCATCCTTTTGTTACAATTTACCAAGGATTTAGAGGTCTCGGTCACCGAGTGTTTATATTGTTTACTTTCTGTCACGTAATCCTTCACTATTATGATATCGAATCCTAGTCTAATATCACTGAAAAAGCCTTCTAGCTGGTCGATTGTCCTACACGATGGCCCCATTGGACATACACGTATTTAATTTACCTTGACATCAAATTCGGCAAATATGACAAAAATACATGTACCGTCTCATCGACGGTTAACTCCAAATCCAACCTTAATTGTCAAGGACGAATCTATTAACAAATATGAAAATAAGTTAAATATCAGATCTAATTCCACCAATAACTGCTTAGGCAATCAGCATGTATAAAAAAAGTCTTAATAGAAAAAAATGAGATTAAACATCGATGTAACGTCGACACCTGTCTTCCAATATACCGATATTATCGAAACGCAATAATGATAACAATGAAAGTTCTAGTGAACACATGTATTTGAAATACTCAAATGAAAAGATCTGATCTCTCATAAGCATACAAAGCTTGTTCGGAAATGATTGAGACTTAATTTTTTTTTAAAAGATAAATCACTGTCTGAGCTCAAGCTTTCAATAGATATTAATTAATCCCTGATGGATCATGTAAATAAAAATTAAAACGAAATACAGACTGTTATGTTGGGTTACCTGGAGCACGCCATTAAAAGTAACAGTTCTGACGTAAGTCATATTTGTTACAATATTGTAAAAAAAAAAAAAAAAAAAAAAAGGAAGGACGTCGCCGTGCTCCGGATAAAGTGATAAGATCAATGTAACGTCATGACCAGGACCAATCTCCACGCAGTTATCTCCCCTTCATTCTTCGGCATAGATCTCTGTCACCACGAGTGGCATTTATCAGGATTTCTGATATATAATATATTTTTTTAATTGTTAAAAAAACTGTTTTATGTATCAGCTTAGTTTTCTCTCATTCATATATGATGACATAAATAAAAAATGATAACAAATAAAAATATTTAAAAAAAAATTGAAAGTAACCGTTAAGTTATTCCTTATTTTTTCGAATTCTTTTTATTTTACAGCGAGTGGAATTTTTCTAAGTATATTTTCTTAAATAAACATCAATTATCGCCTTAAGGTAAAAAATAATCTGTTTAGAAAATAACTTTTTCTGTGCATGAAGATCTATAAAAATCAAAGCGCCGAAGGCACTGATAGACTGTCGGCGGGTTAGTCGTGGTGAGCAGCAAGAGCGCATTATTGTAATCCAAATAGGTTATATGCTGGATTCTAATCTGTTTATATAGGGGGGGGGGGGGGGGGGATACATATGGTCAGTATCAGTTTCTCAATTTTCAAATAAGAAACAAGAAAAATAGTTTCATTTTTTTTTTGTTATTAAACATTAGAACACGATAATCAAATACTAAGATTTATATTATGTATGGAGGAAAGATCATTGAACATCGTAGTTCTGGCATTGTTGTAATTTGGGCAATATTATAAATAATGTTCAACGCTCTCGACTGCACCACAAGTACATAGAGAATTTACCATATTTTTCATATATAAAACCTGATTCAAAGGACTAGAGTCTGTACGCAGTCTGGCATGAAAAAATTGATATTTTTTATCACCATGGTAATAATAATTGGGTACATTGATGCAATCAGTATTAATTAATCTTTTAAACTCTGAGATTGATTTAGCATTTGGCAAGTTGTTCCATTCTTGTACTACTGAAGTCGAAAAAGAATTCTGATAGAGATTAATATACTTTTATTCGGTGATATCAATCTTGAACATGAAAACAATATAAAAATTGTTGAGGCTGTCCATTCATTTATCAAAGCCTCCAAACGTTTCGATAATTAATGTTTGTTTTTGAGAGAGACTCCCTTATACCATCATATGATTTTACCTGTCACCAACCAATCCACCACTGATCACTGTCATCTCTTTAAGTTTTCTACATTCTCATATATTGCAATGTTGTTTTCACATATTAATATTTTTTCTTGATATCTTTTATGCATGAAAAAAAAAACAACAACAAAAAAACAAAAAACACTGTAGTTATTAACATATTCATGTACATTAAGCCATATTACTTTTTAAAAAAATATTGTAAAACGGAGAAGAACACGATTAGAATCTTTCTTTCGTTCTAATCCTTATTATATTGTTAAAAATATTGTATATGGAAATTTACTGAATAAATAAGTTTAAACTAACACGATAATCAAAATTAAAAACATACATCTAAACTAAATATTGAACAAAAGCTGTCAGAGAACAGAACGCTCGACTATGAAATTGATTTCAAATGCCCTCTATAAAATAGTAAAAATGATAAACCTTGATACTCTGACCCTTTATATTTATGAAGTCTAAAATCAATCCCATGCCTATGATGATGATGATGATGATGATGATGAACAGAAGCAACGACTAACGTAATCTAGAATATTGACTCGAGCACACCCTTCCCAGTTGTTTGTTTGTTTGTTGGGTTTAACGTCCCACCGCCCTTCCTGGTTGATAAGGTGTGAAGAAGGCCCTTAATGGCACGTGTCAACACACACACACACACACCACACACACACACACACACAATTAACAGTTCTAAATTTTATTGATTATAAATATATCAATCTTTTTTTTTATAATATAAAATTATTACATGCTAATGATGGTGATTTGGACAGAAGCCTAAACCTAATCTTAAATTTCCTTCTTCATACTTCTATTGCGTCAGCATGCGCTTCTTTTATTAATTTACTGGAAGTGTGGCATACACGCGCCAGTCAATGCTGTAAGGGTATACCGGTGTCACCTGAAAATAGATCCGCTGTGTATATTATGGAACATGTCAAATTTATAATGAATTGAGCAGTTTTAATTTGGCGTATCTAATACATATAAATAACATGTCTTCATAACTTGTCGTTGGTACGAGTTTGCATATGAACATATAACTTTCATCTGCGTGGTATTTTTAAGGTGCAATGTAATTTCCATTTCGCGGTTATTTACATTGCGCGGTATATGAAAAATCTTCATGATATAGATAGCCTACACAAAGTAATACTATTCATTAAATTTAAAACATTATATTGATTATTATTATTTTGTGATATGATGCCTATTTATCTAGATACACTCTTTTATACCTGGCCTGGAGAGTGGAGCCATCAGTGTAAACATAATACGTGTGTCTGCTTTATTTTGAGAGAACATATTAAATAGCGTATACCAGAGCATAAGTATTGTATTCTTATTTTAATCCATGCAAGAATAATATAACAAATTTCAACTTATTGTGTTTAGCAAACTTCCTTTGCGTGTTTTATCGAGGCACAATGGACTTTACTGCTAATCTGAAAATAAAATTTCCATTGCTCGGTAATATTTTCATTGCGTCCATTGCTCCAATAATTTTCATATTGCGTGTTTTAGGCCTACCACTTCAAAACATTGGGTCACGTGATCTTCCATTCCACTAAATTATTGCCGCTTTTTTCCACTGTTCTAGCTTTTGCGTGGCTATTGAGTTTATGAGAAGACAGAAATGCAACGTAATATATCATTATCGTGCGAAACACTGCTGAACTACTTTGGGTTAATTACGTACTTATGCGAAGCACTATTTTTCATAATTGCATGAGTGGATTTACATGTACTCCAGTTGGGTTAAATCTCTGTTTTGTAAACGACGCAGGTATTTTGTTCACGCTGAAAACGGCTGTATCATCTTGAAGAATTTGTAAAAGAAGAGTGGACAAACAAACCTCACACATTAAAAGAGTTTCTAAATATCATTTTAACGTCGTTGCAACACATCTGTGTAACACACCCCACTCGCTTTCGTTAGCTCAGCTTGCATTGTATCGATCCGTACAAAGCGCGGAGTGATACAGTTAAAAATGTTGTGGAAAATATGCAAATCAGAAAGTCCCGATATCGAATTTCACCATAAGACTAGCGGCCGCTGGCCGCCAGTCTAATAAACATTCGCCATTTTGGAAGCCTACCATCATCACGTGACATTTGTGACGGCAGTGATTCTTTTTTTTTGCTAAGTGAGCGTGCAAGGGAGATCACTGTGAGGAGTTTGGACCAGGACGTCGCCGTGCTCCGGATAAAGTGATAAGATCAATGTAACGTCATGCCCAGGACGTCGCCGTGCTCCGGACAAAGCCAGTTTATATGATACAAACGGGTGCTGAAACTAGATGGGCGTCATTAAGAAATAGATACTCTGCATACAGATAATACTTTTGTTTGAGTGTTTTGCATTTTCTAAACTCATTTTAGTTCCAAAAATATTCCCGTTGTCTCAATAATTTCTTAACAAGCCTCGTATCTAATAGCTAATAGATTCGTCCACTTTATAAGAAAAGTGTCGTGTTCGTATTACCTAAAAACACAAATATGACAATGGGCCATTTGTTTTGATCATATAAATTCGTAAAAGTTAAGGACAATTTATTTATGTTTCTACTTTTTTATTATTTAACTTGTGTATGAAACGATTCTCTGTTTTTTCCCCGTCTTTCGTTCCATATCCTACTCTATTTTGCATGAATTTTGGATGGAAGCTCGTGAATTACTTAGTATTTTAGACAACAAAAACAACAAAACGAATATATTCAATTACATACTCTTGTGACAGACTTCCCTCTAAAGACCAGTGTAAACGAGTTTGTTTGATGTTAGGGAAAGAACAAAGTCCAGACAAGTCTGTTCGGCGAGATAAAACGGCGTACTGACATCAACACACGATGCATCGCAGTTACCTCCCTTTGTATGGGCAGAATTAGTGGTATAGCATCATCCAGATTTTTTAACAAACAAAAAAATCGTCCATTAAATTACACACATGAAAATGTACACAGATGGAAACTACGAAAGGTCACATAGCTATAAATATACTTGTTGCATAATTTGTATTGTCTGATGAAGTTGACGATAATTTTGATGAACTAGAGCTACGCAAACATGTAACAAATAACCATGCCATTTAGTACTTTCTCAATAACTGTCTTTCGTTGTAAATCAAATTCCATGTTATCCTTGAACACAGGAGCTTGGTGACTGGAACATTTAATTCATATTAATATATAATAATACATGTATGTTTTAAGTCACTCCTTTTCACTTATTTTCATTATTAATATTAAGGTTTATGCCCTGTAATTCACTACCGGTGAAGGTATATGCTCCATAATAACCACGAAAGCCATGTATATAACTTCATAATATAAGCTTTTAAAATGTCAAACCATGGAAATCTTAGAGGCAAATTGACATGTTATGACAAATGACAGAAATTCTTTAATTAACTCCCCTTTATAATTTTGTTGTCATGCGTTATCTCCCCTGAAAACTACAAAAAAGTTATTTTCTCCATTTTCCAACGGTAAAGTGTAGATGTGTTCATGAAATTTGAATCAGAATCATATAATGCATCTTTCTACCGTGAATTTTCCTCGAAAATCAAATTCAGTTTTTCATATTTACAGAAATTGTATATTTCCCATAGACTTCAATGTTAATTTAAATACAGATTACCTCCACTACATCTATTAAACCTGGAAAAACTTTCGGTGAAACATTTTTATTTTTGGATGTATTTAAAAAAATATTTCCATCCAATTGCAAGATATGGAATTTTGGTATTAGGGGGATTATACCTTAATGCCTTGCATCAACACATAAAAGGAAAGAAGATCCCAAATCGACTTTTATTCTCGGTAAGTTATATACATATTATATTTCACGCTATCTTTATATCTTTATTTAGTAAAGTTAACCAATATTGAAGATGTTTTTGCGCAAGAAAATCAAGCAAATAAACTGATTATTAAAACATCAGATTTACATGTATATTGAAACATATACAAATCGAAAGAACGAGGTCCTATATCTTTTCAGATTAATATTGAACACTATCCACTGATTACGTATGAGAAAAAATCATATAACAGTTACATTACACTGATTGGCGACCAGAATGCTTATAGAGTTATAGGGCCAAAATGATGACTTAAAAGGGTGTGATATTATGTCAAGATATTTCAGTGTGGCAAAATATACATCCCAAAATGGCTGAACACTATATGTAGAACCTAAAGACCAACAACCAAACTCTCTGAACTCTTATTTGTAATACATTTCAACAGCTAATAAAACTTAAACTGCAACGCATCAGGGTGCACATATAGCCATCCAAATTATATAGAAGAAACGGTTTGTCTGACCCGTAGTTTAAACAATTTTACACAAGTCACATATGTGTGGTGAAAAAAAAATATCAAAGTATCAGAAAGATGTTTCTTCATTTTCTTCTACAAAATGATAAGATGAACATTTAGTGCCCCCCCCCCGCCACCCTATCCCCACCCCCGACACCCCATCCCCACCCCTATAGGACATGATTTTTTACCATTCTCCAAGTTTATGTATATCATAAAACGAAGAGTTTTGTATGCTGTTTCCCATTTATTACTTTGAACAAAGCTGGGGTACACGAATATTCTAAATTTGTGATTTATTATGAACGGATCAGAGAGAAAAAAACGTATTGACTTGTCAGAAATTTTTGAACTCGAATCTTTGATGTGAAAGGCAATCACGAAATGTATGTGCTGCATACATTTTTGACATAATTAGATAAAGAGGCGCTGAAAGAGGGCACATGCTTAAGGACGTTTCAGCGGGTTACAGCTGATTTTGATATTTGTTTTGAATTTCTCATTTATTTTAAGTAGACTGATAGAAGAAAGCCCAAATTTTAAGATTCATGTGTTAAGAATATCATCAAAAGTATATTTGCCAAATTTTGAAGGTACAAAAAGTCATATTTTAGTGTTTTTACGCTAAAATTTCAATAAAAAAGCAGTTTTATTTAAAAAAAAAAAAAAAAAAAATCTGGTGAGGTATGTATTTTTTTTTTACATTTTCAGAAAGCATTTATATCAGAGAACTGACTTTGAAAAAAAAAAGGAAATCTGTCCGTTGAAATTATTTTATTTAGAAAAAATTTGGATAGTTTTTGTATACATTTTGGTCCCGGCACAAATGAGATTTTATGCCCGTTTTGTATTTTCAATGCATATTTGACAGTATTTTTATATGTAACTTATAGTGATAATTTTAGCAAATAGTGATAGTCTAACATAAGCTTGATCTCTAAAACAAGCATGGTGACCCCCTAGTTTTAATTCATAAATCTTTTAGTTAAAGTCTAAAGTACTTATATGCAATTTTTTAGAAAAATCTGTCCGTTAGAAAAACCCCGCTCAAACGCCTTTAAACATGTTGTTTTTATAAAGAAGTAAAGAAGATATAAAAATGAAAATCAAAGCTGAATATACCAAATACGTCCTTTTAGATTGCGAGACGCTTGCACGAAGCAGGCTTTCACAACCAAAATTGAAAACAGTTACTTGCGTATCATTTTTAACATATATATATTACCACGGAGTAGTTGTGATGTCAATATTAAGTCATATTGAAACCTGTCGATTTTTTTTTAACTTTAATATTTATTTTTCATCGATTACGAAGTAAGTTTTCACAAATTAAATTAATCACTCTCGGTGCCTCTGATGGCGGCGTGTGTGCTCATTATTGTGGGAGGAAACCGGAGAACCCGGAGAAAATCCACATAACTGAACAGGGGGACCACTGTGCCATGTCGATTGATAGAGAAATCTCCAAAAATACATAAATGCATAAGCTAAAATTAACATATGTCCATGCATTTGAACATATAAAGTAACAAAAGTCACGCTAGGTCTACTTTTTCATCAGTTGTAGTTATCTATAGATATTCACATTCGTGCCGATGTATAAACTGCAGCACCATCTCAATCGGTTAGATTGCCATCAAATTTGTTTTATGTAGCGCACTGCAAGGTTAGGACGATTGTTCGAATCTAACCGGGGAACCTTTTTTCATTTTTTTTTGTGATTTAGACATAAACAAACAAATATTTACAGATAAATAGATAACATGTATGAACAAACAACAACAACAACAACAAAAAAAAACATATATAAATAAAAGAATGGAAGTAATAGATTAGATTAGATTTTGTGATTGTTATTTTTCCTTTGTACAATGCGGTAATATTTTTGGTTCCATTAAAAAAAACAGGCTTTAATCTTTATTTCATTAGATTTTATATTCATAAATGTATCTATTCCTGTGTACTTGTTGCTTTATATTTGTTTGCTTTGATTTGATTACACAAATCTATATAAATCTTATAAACCATAAGAATGAGAGAAGAAGAGAGAGGGGGAGACAGTACGCATATTCAAGCCGTCCATTAAAATAAATTTCTTTTTCAGACCTACGTGTTTTCGAGCCAATAACAGTGGGTTTATTGACATGGCTTGAAATTTTGATACCCGTTTATCAAATGTATTATAATACACAAAATAGTTGCGGAATCATTACATTAAAACACTGTTATCTCAGTACTATCGGCGCTTTGATATTGACATGCATTTCAGAAAAGGTGATGTAAGTTGTATTACTAAACAGCCTACATATATATAAAGTACCACGTTTTATAGCTCTTCCCTCCGGATTTTGATTGCTTTGTAGTCCCCCAGCGCATTCAGCATTTTGATAACATGGCGAATATATTGTTCCTGACCAATGCCCTCAACATTAAAGTGCAAACCAAGTGATATTCATTCGTTTCCCTATCTTATTTACAGAAATGGGCCTTAAAAGCTCATTTGTTACTGCAGACGATGTAAATTCAGATATTCCTAGCATACAACGTATATTGACTGCTTATCGCAAATATCTCCCATTTTCAGCAGATGAAACACGGAACAGTTCTCGTACTGTTATTATCTGGTAGAAAACACCATTAATCTCCGCAACACCCCGTGCATGGGAGCAGTGAACAAAATGTTTGTGTTGTATGATCAGTCTGACAGATGCTCCCCCTAACTGGCAAACAATTGTTTATTCTCTTCTGGAAGTAACATGATCTATTGCAGAATATTCCCCCGGAAACTTCCCGAAACATCAAATCTTAACGTCTCATAAATTAGTTATATATAAATTTATGACCAAAACAGCAATCATCATGTATGTTTGATGTTGATTTATAATTTGCTTCAAACAATTTAGAATCATTCTTTCCCAACAATGTGTGGGATGATTTGTTTTCTATCTAGAAGTTTCATTGGTAGTCAAATGTATCTAACCTTTTTCTATTATCAACATCTAACAATAATAACAACAAATAGTTTGACAGAATTATAACACATCATGTTGTCATCATACAAGTCCAGCTGTTTGTTATATAGGACAGTGTAGCTATGTTAAAGTCAGGTAAATATAGTTTAACAGAAATTGAGACACAAATGTACAATATTGATGTTCATTTGAACTGTGACAAGAGCGTCAGCCCGGAAACTATAAGTTCGTGGGTGCGACCATACAATACCAACAGTCGTAAAATTGGTCCTGAATTGGTCCCAGGACTGTTTGGCACGGTGCCAGGATAACGTTACTGGATGTGGTATCATGCCACATGTCTACGGCATTGTGACAGCACTATATCTGTCTCAAATAGACAAAATTTCAAAATGACTGAAATACTGTCGGTGGGATGTTAAACCCAACTAGCAAACAAACAATTTATAAAGCTTAAGCCCAGTACTGATTCAATCGTTACGTCTCAGATAAATAACTTTAAACCTAGCTAAATGGTGTCTATGCTCTGTACTGTTTCGTCTCTTTGTCCAAATGTGAAACCACACACACACACACACACACACACACAATCACACGCACCCACACAAAACTATGCACAAACACCAACAATGGCAACAAAGCAAAAACAAATCTTTAACAGCAAACAGCTGAGCTGAGCTTAAGGCCTTGGTGCCGTATTACTGATTGAGAGTACGTGCAGGAATGTTTTATCATGATTTTACAAACATTAACGTAAAAATAGATGTAATACTAAATGTTCTTATTTATTTGGAAACAATGTACACTTAAAAGCAAAAATCACTATGAAATACCTGTGATATCGAGAAAATGAAAATGATACATTCCTGTCAAAATCTAGTGTTAAGTAACGATACACATGTAGGAAGTAGTAAGAATTTTCACACACCGATTTAACTGATATTGTTTTCATAAATGTTCTTTAAAAGGTCCATTCTGGTGATATTTTTGTGACATATGACTGACAACACAGGAGACATCTGAACTTCAGATTCCCCTTCACTTCAGATAATCCCCAACTTCAGATTTGCTTTAACTTCAGACTCCCCAAAACTTCAGATTTCCCTCAACTTCAGACTCCACACAACTTTAGATTTCCCTCAACCCCAGACTATACCCAACTTCAGATTTCCCTCAACTTCTGATTACCCCCAACTTCAGATTTCCTTCAACTTCAGACTCCCAAACTAAAGATTTCCCCCAACGTCAGACTATCCTGAAATTCAGATTTCCCTCAACTTCAGACTCCCAACTACTTCAGATTTCCTTCAACTTCAGACTCCCCTCAACTTAAGATTTCCCTCAACTTCAGACTCCCAACTACTTCAGATTTCCTTCAACTTCAGACTTCCTACAACTTCAGATTTCCTTCAACTTCAGACTACCCCCAACTTCAGGTTTCCCTCATCTTCAGACTACCCCCACCTTCAGATTTCCTTCAACTTCAGACTCCCATAACTTCAGATTTCCCTCAACTTCAGACTCCCCAGAACTTCAGATTTCCCTCACCTTCAGACTCCCCCCACTTCAGATTTCCCCCAACTTCAGACTCCCCACAACTTCAGATTTCCCTCGACGTCAGACTCCCCACAAATTCAGATTTCCTTTACCTTCAGACTCCCGACAACTTCAGACTCCCCTCAACTTAAGATTTCCCTCAACTTCAGACTCCCAACTACTTCAGATTTCCTTCAACTTCAGACTTCCTACAACTTCAGATTTCCTTCAACTTCAGACTACCCCCAACTTCAGGTTTCCCTCATCTTCAGACTACCCCCACCTTCAGATTTACATCAACTTCAAACTCCCCATAACTTTAGATTTCCCCCACCTCCAAATCACCCCCAAACTTCAGATTTACATCAACTTCAAACTCCCCACAACTTTAGATTTCCCTTACCTTCAGACTCCCGACAACTTCAGATTTCCTTCAACTTCAGACTACCCCCCAACCTCAGATTTCCCTCACCTTCAGACTACCCCCACCTTCAGATTTACTCAACTTCAAACTCCCCACAACTTTAGATTTCCCACCTCAAATCACCCCCAACTTCAGATTTCCCTCGACGTCAGACTCCCCACAAATTCAGATTTCCTTTACCTTCAGACTCCCGACAACTTCAGATTTCCCCCAACTTCAGACCACCACAACTTCAGATTTCCCTCTACCTCAGACTACCCCCATCTTCATATTTTCCCCATCTTCAGACTCCCCACAACTTCAGATTTTACTCACCTTCAGACCTCCCACAACTTCAGATTTCCCCCAACTTCAGACCACCTACAACTTCAGATTTTCCCCATCTTCAGACTCCCCACAACTTCAGATTTTCATCACCTCCAGATTCCCCTTTACTCAAAATCTCAAATTCTGTATCACCACAAATATGAATTTTGACCAAATTTCAGATCATATTCTTTAAAACATATTGATTATATTGTCTGACAATATCAACTTGAGACATTTAAATATTCAGTGACCTTTCTTCGGCAATTGTCGGTTTCCGAAGTAAAACACGTGGACTTTAATGGTACAACACGTATCTGTATTCCTTAAAAACTCATGATAATGTGCTTGATTTTGAAACTAAAGATTGTGGGTTCGAATCTAGCTCAGACCTCTTGTAATTTTCTTCATTTTAAAATGAATTATAACCACTGTTATTAATGATGTACCACATGTTAATCACACACAGCACGATTTTTTTATTAAACGATAGTTTATTATTCCAGCTAATTTCTCAATGCTCAACCGCATAGAGGATTAACCATGCCGTATAAGAAATCTTCGAAACAGAAATCTTCGAAACAATTAAAATTAAAAGAAAATTTAACTCATTATTCATCCATTCACTCACACTGCAAATATTAAAAAAAGATGTGAGAAAACTATGAATTTTAAACTGTATGCACCGAGGATTCGAACTAGTAGTTACTCTTTTTAGAAACCACAATATTTCAATACAAAACAAATGGCCCTAGATCAGGATATATCATTTTTCAATGAAGTCAATTGGTTTCAGATTTAAAATTTCGATACCTGCTATTTGATACTTTTATTTGCTTAATATAACATTACCCCATTCAGAATATGAATACGAAAACCCAAGGTAATATGCAGGTCAACGGAAGATGCTGCCTTTGACAAAATGAGACAATAAATTGCTTGGTAGTATATGTATACCGATAATGATCAGCTAATGACAAAGTGACATTCAATACTTGGACAAGATTGAAGTAAACCGTCACTTGGAAAGACGATCAACACCCGTAAGTATACCCAATCTCATTTATTGTTATAGGAATATTCATCATATTGACACTTTGTCAATTATTTAAGTATTATTATTATACCAACTTAAAGAAACCCCAGGTACAAGTACTGGTCAAACCCAGAAACCACCAAGAGGGATTACTATAGGCTTCAAGAGATTATTTCATACCGACGTAAAATAAATGAAAATTAAATAAATAATTATTTAAGTACTTGATATATTATCTCAACACGATTAATCAATTAAGAGATAATATTAATTCCCACAATAGCTGGCGCCCTAGCTGTAATTAGCTGGACGTCGCTATATGACTTAAATACTGTCGAAGCGACGATTAAACCCAAATAGTCTAGTCTAGTCTGGCGCCCTAGCTCGAACATTGTAACATTTTGATTATATCACCACTACTTTGATATAAGTTGATATTACAAGATCTATTTCTAGTAATTTTGGAAAGAAATCTCCACAGGAGACGACAGCAGACATCAGACGAAATGTCTATAAACAATGCATACATGACTTGCAAAGCGTACGATTTCATATTCTGGGGTTGAAAGTATTGAAAAAGCAGTGTTCTAGGCAAATAATACATGATTCGTCGCCATATTTATGTTTTCAAACACTTAAAAGTATTTATGTTCTAAGGAAGCTGACGATAGCGTCTTTTCCATGGTACGGTCTATTGCTTCAACATTTTCAGAATCCCTTTGTTTTATCTGATCATAAAAAGATATGGAAAAACAAATTAGTATATTTGTTTATGTATCAGAGGCACGGTAAATGGCTCCACACAACCGTTGTTGTTTATAGAATTATTTGCTAAATAATGTTTTGTTGTCTTATTTATTATTCTTGGCCGCCTTTTCCAGATTTCATCAAACATCTTTTATATATTATTCCGAATTTAAAACAATTTGGCCTTTTTCAATATTTACTTGTGATCCTAAGATAATACGCAGACTACTGGAATGACGAAGTTTCTTTCAAATAAAGAAATGCATGTTTGATAATTACTTTGCCAATTCAGTTGAGATTTTGAGTCTTTGGCCATGCTGGCTTTGATATGGGACGGAACTTCGACATGCAGCATATGCTCACAGTTCCGGCTTCTCTTAACATTGGCATGTTTTGCAGAGATGTAGACCATGTAACATATATTTCATCGACCCTATCATCCTATTCGGTATATGTCCCTTTCTTTGCTTGAAACTATTGTTTCGAGAATACTAATCTAGTGAATTTATAAACAAATGCAAAAGCTATGCCAGAATCCATATTGAGTATTGTTTATCGGGTATTGAAAGGGAATTCAGTCTAAGAACGCAATTACATCTTCATTGAAATGTAAGACTTAGCTGAATAGTATAAGCATTAAATCTGAAATAAAATCTATCTAAAGCGAACCGATGTAAGCATACAAATCTGCATGGTTATATCCCTTTATAGTTTTATGAGCAAACAAACAAACTTCACATATTAAGCTAACATTTTAAAATACTCAAATGCGTCTTAAGCCATTAGTTTAGTTCACATTGTTTGATATGCTTGCTTGACAATTAAATAACAACATGTATTATGATTATTTAGAAAAGTCAGACATGGATGCAAATTAAAATAGTTCTCCATAAAATTGTTCATGAACTTAAAGTATTGTATCTGAATATCCCACTTATCAAGCAAGAACTAATTTTCAGAGAAGACAATATTTTTGCGATGCATCTTACTATTCCAATATTTAAAAAGTTACCAAACAGTGTCATTAATGTTTCATCCTAAAGGACTTCAGAAGGTACAACTATCAGAAGTTAGAATCTGACAATGAAATCATTAATTACGGCGATGATTCGTTTATAAACTCTTCTCTCATTAAAAAGCAATTAGAATAACGATCTATTACACACTCGGCAGTCAAATAACTCTAAATAAAGTCAGAGAACTCCTATTGGGACATTTATAATGACGTTCTGATAGAAGTTAATCAATTCAAATATAAAAGTTGCTTAGTTTGAAATTATCTTTCCACATTTCGTTTTATTCAAATTAAAAGAAAAATATACTTGAAGAAAAAGTACTAACCAAAATGAGCAAAACGTGTTTTAGCGAGTAGAATAGTTGGATTTTTAACTCTTATTTGTCATAGATGGACGGACGTACGGATGCATGGGTAGAACAACTGCGTATGCGAGTGGTTACAGTCACTGACAAAGTATCATTTAATCCCTAAACACTTTGGTTTCGACCCCCAGCATGGCCAAACTAGGAAGACTTTCCGCGGTTCTGCACGGGTGTATCTTTTCAATCGAGACCCTTTCTCCACCTTTAATTAGCTCGACATCGCTAAATGACTGAAACACTGACGCTTTGACGGTATACTCAAACGCAAAAAAAAAAGAGACTAGAAATGTGTCCATAGGACACGGATGCCCCCGCCATTGTGTTTATTTAACAATATGATATTTTGTCAGTGAATATGATGAAAAATTGGAAATATAAAAGATGATTTTAAGATCAAATGAGTGCTGTGACCCTGACCTAAACCAAGTGATGTGACTTTAACCTTAAAGCTAGCATTCTGGTACTTGTTTTGCAACACGTCGTTTTATCCTAAGGATCCCTTCTGCCAAGTTATTTCAAAACATGACTATACACAAAAAGATGCAACCTAAACCAGACTGCTTTCACAAATTCCAAACTCAACTGCTGTGACCTTTACCTTGAAGCTAGGAACTTAGTTCTTGTTTGAGCCAAGTAATTTCAAAACACAACTATTCACAAGTTAAAGCCGGAACACGATTTTAAGGTCATCTAAGTGCTGTGACCTTAACCTTCAAATTATTTCAAAACACCACTATACATAACAAAGTTACAACTGGGACAAGATTCAAAGTTCAAATGAGTGCTTGACTTGACCTTTAAGCTAGCGACCTGGTTCTTGTTCGCAACACATCGTCTTGTCCTACGGATCACTTGTGACAAGTTATTTGAAAAACAACCAACCAAGACCAAAGTTACAGCTGGGACAAAATTTAAAGGCCAACTGAGTGCTGCGACCTTGACCTTCAACCTAGCGACCTGGTTCTTGTTCGCGACTCATCGACTTGTCCTAAGGATCACTTGTACCAAATTATTTTAAACAGCGATCATACATAACAAAGTTACAGCTGGGATACGAATTCTTGCACACACGCACACACACACACACACACACACATGGGCATAAAAAAGAAAGATAACAAAAAAATAAATAAAAATAATTCTAGATGAATGGAACCCAATTTCAGGTACAAAACATTCCGCCTAGGTTCCAACGCCCATAACTAACATTGGTCTGTTCGTATGTGATAGTGATCGGTAATGATAACAGCTAGCATCCGTCAATGTCTGCGGAGCATGCGCATTGGGACACAAAAAAACATATAAAAGATAAATATGCATTAAATTGTCCCTACGGGGCAGAATCGCTGTATGTTTGTTTATTCTCTTCGAGAGTTTCTCGAGTACTAATTAATTACATTTTAAGAACAGACTTGCGTATACAACCTGTCGGATCGATGATTTTGCACCTCATATTTTCACACAAATTGATCAACAGACACAGTTTAACAAACCCTAATTACATTAGATATGTACGCAGCAGATTTTCTCGTGGTGTATTGACAAACATGTACGTGTATTTTGCTCAGCGTTTGAATATGTACCAACTTGTAAATGGTTCATTCTTTTATGTCGTAGAGGTACGAATCACGAGAAACACAGACCATGTATCAAATAGTATTGATTGGTCCTCTTATATAACGAAAAATAGTTGTGCTTAACAGTCTAACAATTACAGGAGATCTGCAAATGTAAATGCTATTAATTATCGAAGTGTTTTGCAGAATGAATAGGTTGTAGATTGGAAGGGAGGTAATCAACTGTGTCATTGTCAACCGATCTGCATAATGTAGCACTGTGGTTAAATGGCAATTGGAAGAGCCTGGCGACTTGTCGATAATTGTTCCTTCCATTGTAACGCAACACAAACGTCGGGGCCGTATTTTGAAATTGGTGAATCTTCCTTTGGCTGATACATTTGTACCCGAGTTGTCTAAGGCGCAACCATGGTTACCATGGAAATTCACAGCTCGAGGCTGGCTACGAACATTTAAGTGAGAAAGCTGTCAGTTGCTCGCGGGTCTCTAAAAACTGGAAACACTCGTTTCTCAGAACTTCTTCGTTAGAGAAAATTTACTAAAATTATCTGCCACGCCGAAATACGAACAGTTCCTTAAAATAAGAATGGACTAAACCTAATTGAAACTATTAACTAAGCTGACCTTGTTAATTACTTAAATTTCTGGAAAGGAAAGCACGCACATTTTCAATGCACCTATACTAGTGTAATAACTTGTTCGTACTAGTCTTATTTTCTTAAACTTACATAATGTTAATCCTTACTGTTAACTTGTTTTTCTTTACTACTTCCATTTTATAAAACTATTAACAAATTATTTGAAGGAGAATAAGAAATATATATAAATATATATAAGAAATGAATTAAGCTTAAAAATGTCCTATTAGAAAATAGTAAACTGAACATGTCTCATACTATAATCGAAAAACCCCGCACTGAGCATTGTATTTATTATAAACGTTGTGTTTGAAAATAATAGTTTGAAATTATTCGATGTTTGATATTTCAGGAATTTGAACTTCTTTGCGACATGAGATCTTAATTCATAATTAAATCGTATGGGTAAAGCTTGAAACAATGTTCAATTATATGTACTCCAGTTGCCCTAACTGTAGACATAAATGTATGTTGACAATGTCTTTATCATATTTTCTCTCAAAATCGCCTGTTCAGCTGTGTGGATACAAACTACAATGCCATCTGTCTTCTCGCTTTTCTACATTTCCAGCTATATTTATTATATTCTTGAAGAACATTTGTTTTTGTCATCTTCTGACAAGGTTATTACGCTGATCCTGGTCCGCTCGAGGTTTCTGGCCAGGAGACCGAAAGAGAAGTTATCGACATTATCATCGACCTCCTTGTGAGTGCTGATGACGATGGCAGATATTCGTGTTTTAGTGGGGACTTAATATTCCTGTTTTGTAAATGCTACTAGCTCTCAGCCGAATTAAACAACGGCGCCAGAAAATTGCGTCATCACCGGGGCCACGGCGTGTGTGCATGGATATACATTTCTGTGTTGTCGTTGTAAAAAACACATTGTCAACATAGTTATCAGATTTAAGTATTGAATAATAAATCAAAGTAGCATTTGTTCATTTTTAAAAATAAGGACATGTTAGCTAAGAACTTTGCATTTTATTTCACATTTACACATAATTGTTGTATCGATTGTCAGATTTGTAAATGAATTTTCATACATGCATTTACCATTGGTCAAAATTAAACATAACTACACTCAGTGCGCGCTTGTATGTATACCTGTTCATTTACCTTTCTATGACTAGACTATCAATAGCCGTTTTGATCACTCAACATTTAGCAATTTGTCAGGTCCTCGGTTGACCTTTCAGAAAATAATGGTAATGTAGCATGTAATAGATCCATTATCCAAAGGTTGCAATATGCTCTATAATGTAAAAAAACCAAAAAACCAAACAACAACAACAACAACAACATATTATTGAGGTCATTGATACTGTGCGTATCCCATGCCCTAATAACAGAAAGACAAACCCATCTTAACATTGACATTGGCAGTTGTATGTGATCAAAATCTAGTGGATCAGCTTGGGCAGAGTTTGTATTTGTGACGTTTGATTCATTTATGTCAGGACACAAAGTTTTGAATGGAAAATCCATCAATGTCGAACCTCTCCTCCAGACAAACTCTCCCCAGTGATACATATATCATATCTGATCAAATATTAACGATCATAATGTCTGTAACGTTGTTGGTAAACGGTACAATAATATGACAGAACATATCGCGTGGTCACCTGATACACATGTAATAAACAGGGTATGAATCATTCGGTTTTTCTCGTCAAAATGACGGAAAATGGCGAAATTAGAAAACGTTTTCATGTCGGAATGCTTTGTTATTTTAATGTCATATTTTAGGTATTGTATAAACTATTTGTTACTTTTAATTTTTAAAGTTTGAGAGACCCTTCGCCATTATAGCCCCTTGGGGTTAGGCAATATTATGGTCTGGTCATTTGTTCTTAAACTTCTGACTATTTTAATATCTTAGGGACCTATTTCATCACAATTTTCACATTCGCCTTAATAAACTGTACACACCAGGAATGATATAAACCAATTTTAATGTAATCCATATATTATTATATTATGCTCATGGTCCTTCATATGCTTGAAAAAACTTCAGTGCAGATTCAAGCACAATGGCTTTGAGTAATAGGTTCTTTTGCTCAAATACTATGAAAGCTTGCACATACTATTAAATTCCCAAGATCACTTGATGGACTTTGATCACAAATTTATGATGGATTGACTACCTTAAAAGCAAAAATTACAGATTTTTTTCATTTTTTGGCAAAAAAGGTTGTTTTCACTGTGAAAGCCACAGTACGTAATTTCAGCTGTTTTACAAATCATGTACTGCTAGATCTTCCCATGTGCAGGGAAAATAACCCAGAATTTCAGGCTTGTCTGTTCAGTAATTGTCCTCTATAAAAAAAACTTCTTCCAGGAGGATAGAAAATGAGGCCCGGTCGATATGGTATGTCTGTACCATGTAAATAAAATCCAGTATAAAGTTAGTTTATGTAATAATACAAGTCGGATTATTATCTCTAAATAAAACAGTACATGTACGTGGGTAAAACTAACATTTTGCAAGTAAGAGTATTGGTTGAGCAGTTTAACCTTTTTTTTCAATTTACATGTTTATTTTTATTTGAAAGTATACTCAAGGAAATTAAAAACGGCTTACCTTGGACAAATTTCAATATTCAATATTCTTAAATTTCAAACAATTTAGATCTAGATTATTTAGTAATAAGAAATGTTTCAGCAATTATATATTGGTGCAAGTTTTATGTTCCACTTTTATTTTAAAACTAACGAAAATAAAAAGTTAATGAAGAGGGTGACAGGGCTCTCGATCGCCATTTTTAGTGCCGCTATTGAGCACCATTCTCCCAGCCAAAAAGTATGTTTTTCCCCCATTTTGAATCAAAATTCCCCCTACAATAAAACATGTAAGACTTCATATAAATAGAAAGAATGGTCAAGTGGTAGATTGTTGTACAATACAGCTGTACTGTATTCTAGTTGATTTCTATTTCACTTTTATGCAATAAGGCCACTAGACAGGAACTATTTTGTACATTTTTATTAAAATAATTATTGTATGCATGTGTGGCCTTAAATTCCACCTACAGGGGAAAATGACTCGAAAATTCCGCCCCCCCCCCCCCCCCCCCCCCCCCCCCTGAAGGTAGAGGTACTGTTCCCCCAAAACAGAGAGAGCCCTGGGTGAACAAAATGACGTGAACTATCGAAGTTTTATGTATAAGGTGTTTTTAAAGTCATGGAGTGTATTAACTTATGAAATATATGTGAATAGAAGTGTCTATTATTACAATGTTTTGCAAAGTATTCCCGTGCTGAAAATGTAAATGATCTTCACTTGGATTTAAGACAGCAGTTTTCGAGACTTCTTTCGGAATCAGCTTCAGGAGACTGGAAAAAACTGGTCGGTATCACGTATTCGATTTTTATTAACAGTTTGATATAAAAACAGAAAGAATAAAAGTAAATGAATATGCAGCAACGGTTGTATACACATGCCTCCTAACATATGCAAAGTTTTTATTTGTATAAAGGAATTTATTTACTGTATATATTATTGAACGAAGAAATATTAAGAATAAGAAGTTCTTATGGCAATGATGTTACAAAATAAGAAGTAAAAACAAACGACAAGACTTCTTATTATGTATTTTCAATGTATTTCATAGCTAAATGTAATTATTGTTTATAGTTTTTATTCTAAGAGCATAACCTTTTTGAGCTTCATATTTTTACATGTGCAGTAAATGTCCGTGTACTGGCTGCTATGTTTATATAATTTCAGTGATATTTGCCATTATCAGTAACATAATGATGGCATATAAAGTGGTATCCCAAAGTCTGATTTTGGTGCAGGCTTTTTTAGGTACAAAATTTGGTATAGTAAGACAGGGAAAAAGGCCGCTTACTACCTAGTAAATTTTTACAGAAAAGACAAATCAAGGCCAAAAGTGTCCTACGGTAAAATGTGGTATAGTTTGAGGCGTTTCTCACACTTTGAACAGTGTCCCTTTATAAAATTAAGACATCACAAACTTGGAAATCGGAGGATTTCATGCTTTATTTTGTGGATTTTTTTTATACAATAAGTAGGAAACCTCTGCAAGGTTCTTTTATCTTAAAAATATAATATTTACCTAAAAAATAATTGTATTTAAGACCTCTTTGAGTAATATGTTTCCGATTATAATATCTTTAAGTGAAAAACAGACAGGTATTTCTAAACAATGAGCATTAAGTAAAATCCCTACTTCCTTCTAAAACTCCTTTGTATAAGTACAATTATAAAACAGGAGAACTAATGTCTCTGGTTCTTGATGGCACACCGAGCACATATCAGTATCCTTTATCTTTAATTTACACCTAAGATTGTTACTTTATGATATTCTATATACTGAACTGACGAAGAATGTCGTCCAAAATTTTTCACCAAGATTTTAACCACAAACAGACTTTTCAGTATCCAATTAATCCCAATGTTTCTTGGGTACTACGAATTATTTTTGCAGCAGAAAGCATAGCTATTTATTTGTGCTTCATTAATATCTTAATATATGGAATTTAAAATGTTTCAAGCGTGACATATGCCTCAAACTATCCGATATTTCATACGCCTAGTTCTGTCTAATTGAGTCATGTGAATAAATGTTAGAAATGTTCACTTTACTGTAATATAAGTCATTAGGGAAAATTTGACTGTAGACATTGGAAATATATTTTAGAAAAAAAAAAACACAAAAAAAAACCACAAAAAAAACCAGACTTTACATTGATTTTTAGTGGTTTTCTTTCTTGGTTTTTCACTTACATTAACAGACAGGAATATTGGTTATGTTGAATAAATAATACGGAAAATGGACCAATCAAATTGAGTTATTGTTGTATGTTAGCTAGCTTGGCTTAAACGTCCAGTCGACACCTTGAGGGCAACTATCATAATGCAGCCTCACTGCACTATCACAAAATGTCACCATACCCAGTCACATAATATTGTCTCCAGGCAAACCAGTTTTGAAACTACACTAAATATTTTCGTGACGTAGGCCATCAGTATTTACATTATACGAAATATTGTACAATATTAATATAATTTTACAACTGCATTAACATCTGGTTGGTCACTGTGTTTACATAGGACATCCATGCTGTCTCCCAAATCCTGGTGTTTTTGGTATTGCCAATTACTTAAAAAAGAAAGCATAAAGCATGTATGTTTTGCAGCTCTCAATGTTTGTTTTGTGATGTCATATACTATTTAAAGAGAAAAATGTTTTAGAAAGCCCCAAACTATGCAACATTTCATAGAAAAACACATCTCAGTCCTGTTTAATGTAGTTTCCGGATTTTCTCTCTTAAATGCTGAGCGCCAATCACGTGATGTACACTAGCTGCAGTATGACGTTGTACCGGATCAAACCCACCACCTCCCATTCAGACACTTAGTCCTGTTGATTACATTTATAAGGTCATTAATTGTATTCATTTATTTCATCTATAATGTATGGCATTGTAATAAATTAATGTTATTTCTATCCACGCAGATTTAAATAAAATTTTGAAATTAAAGCTTTAAAGTATTACATTTTTAA
>CM037793.1:45527312-45577312 GCA_021229015.1 Solen grandis | reverse complement strand
GAAAATCGAAGCACAAGGAATAAGACTTGTTGTTAATCTGTCAAACAAAATAGCCCCCTTTGCTTGGCGTGAACATGAAAATCTTAAGGTTTTGAGTTGTATCCTCGCTAAGAAGAGCGGTAGTTTTTTTAGAACTTTCCTGTGCGCAAAGCACGACCCATCCCATGAACCGTCGAATGGAATTAACTATAAACTTAACCGATTTCATTCAAAAACATTTTTAAGTTACTGATTTGCGACAGATTGGATTGAACTTTTAAATTACTCTCCAAAATCAGTTTTTGTTTGTATGTTACGTGGCATCATATAAATCGTTTTCAAAATCCCGTTTCAAAAAAAGCGATATGCATGTATATGTAAGAATTTTATGAAACGTTCACTTTGCTAGTTAAATACTTACAAATCGTCTGAATAATTTGAACTTCAAGTTTGAGAACCATATTTATATCAATTCATTGAAGCACAATTTAGCGTCGTTTTATATGTATATATGAGCGGAGCCACAATTTAGCGTCGTTTTTATATGTATATATGATCGGAGGCGCAATTTAGCGTCGTTTTTATATGTATATATGATCGGAGGCACAATTTAGCGTCGTTTTATATGTATATATGATCGGAGGCGCAATTTAGTGTCGTTTTATATGTATATATGATCGGAGGCACAATTTAGCGTCGTTTTATGTGTATATATGATCGGAGGCGCAATTTAGCGTCGTTTTTATATGTATGTATGATCGGAGGCGCAATTTAGCGTCGTTTTATATGTATATATGATCGGAGTGTAAGTAGCGTTTAAATTTTTAATATGCTCATTCATTTTACTAAATTAATAATTGCATCGCGAGATATGAAACCATTCTGGTGTCAGTTCCACTTTAGGTATTACAAAGCCTAATTGGTAAGTTTCTATGTACAAATTAATTCAAATGTGGCATTTAACAGTGTTCTTAATTCCGAGTAATTAAATGATTGGAAAGGACTACAAAAATTGCCTTTGATTTTTGGACCACATCTAATTAATGTTTTATTGGCTGTTTAAAACGAGGGGTTCAGAAAATGTAGCGTAATTGGGGATTATTTGCTGGGACTTATAACCAGATTGATTGATGATGACAGGAGTGCTAGTGTAAGATTTCAAGTCCCATCAACTGCATTCAAGTCATTTGGAGTCTTTGTTCAACTTATTTGAGACATATGCTGTGGTGCATCACGGCTTCATCATGTTGTAGATATGTGGCTTGACAATACAGCCTGTCACGTTATACTGTCACTAGGTCAACCAGTATTGGAACTGTCCAATATTTAAACTGAGCAATAAGAATGCATCAACTTATACATATTACCATATAGTTCGAACAAAAAATGATTTCACAAGAATAATGGATATATATGATCTTATTTTCCAGTGAAAACAGGAATCTGTATAAATAAGGTTACTTTAGGCATTCGGCTGAAGTAATGTCTGTGATGCTACAATCAATGATAAGTGTTACTGCGACAATTCATCTCTATTTTCCCCCAAATTATCATTTTTATACACATTTAAAATGCTGATGTCGAGAGGGATTAGTATAAGCTGCAAAAAGCTTCTTCCCAATTGACGCAAACAAATAAGTTTTACTATACTAAATGCTTATGAAAGAAAAAAAAACAACTAATAAATAATTCTGTAATTAATGACAGCACAAACATACATGCATTAAACTCCACCCTCAACTGCTCCCTCGACCCATTTGAAATATATTCGGTCATTATTTGGGAAATGGTATTACTATTTATG
Source organism: Solen grandis (assembly GCA_021229015.1). Classification (NCBI taxonomy): domain Eukaryota; kingdom Metazoa; phylum Mollusca; class Bivalvia; order Adapedonta; family Solenidae; genus Solen; species Solen grandis. The sequence goes on along the minus strand of CM037793.1, from coordinate 45,575,529 downwards.
TATGTAATGGTATTGAAATTGGTTTCAAACTCTTTATTACCTTATCTTTGACGGGTATCTACATTCCATATATATTTGACAATCGGGTATAAATAAGGATCACTGCATGTACTGAAATAGACACTATCCATTACATCAAGTATGGGATAAGTTCATTGCCCTTTTACTATTCCCTGTATCAGTTTTAAACTAAAATGGATAATGTAGACTTTTTCAATGCCATTAACTTAAACAAAGTAATTAACACTGTTCCTAAACAAGCATAGAGGTAGACTTCCTGGCACTTAAGCAGTATATGGTGTGCATTGAAATCGTTACGTCATAGCGCAGGCCATCGGCCATCGGCATTGCGGTGTTTATATTTCGATGAGAATTGAAATTACATTAAATGTGTTTGGCAGTAAACTGACCAAATGACGGGATTTCACGCTAGAAATGGAACTTCTGTTAAGTTACGTTTTATTCTAAAGGTTTCTCTTTTTTTACGAAACCGTGACAGGTTTATATATTTTAACACGAACATATGCACATTATAAGTCCACAGTGTTCTATCAAAGTAATATTTCATTGTCCTTTAATTTGCAGCTAAAGCACATTTCTCGAATATTTTTCTGAGTAACTAATAATAGCAAAATTATAAACGGGGCGATAAACTATGCAATCCTTCCCTTTCAATGAAGTTTGAGACAATTGCTTGGATATAAAGTATAAATTGCTAACATCCAAAATAGAGTCATGGATGATTGGCATGGTCCTTACTTATATAAAAAGTCCGACATTCATATACATAAGATAAATTTTCAATTTAACTAAACATCAAACGGCTGAAAATACATATATACATTTGTACGTGATTCAAATCCCCATAAATCAATTGTGTTTACCCGTTAGCAATGTTAACTTATAATTTGCGTGTTCCATTCCTTAATTAGACTTGAAACCTCGTGCCAGAATGCAATTAAAGACTTGAAGACAAGCTAGCCGCTATACAAGGAACATACTCCCGTAAAGGCATCTACCGTCACACGGAACCGCCTCTGTATAATCTTTTATCACAAATGAGAAAATATACAAATATTTTGTTGTGTATTGTTTCATTTCATGCGATCATGCAGTTCCATATCTTCCCTGGCGCCAAAATAATCAATTATAAGAATGATTTATAGCCAGATAGGCAGTATCTGCCTGTATTAAATAGTTTGTTTTGGTGAAAACGGTTACGTTTATTAGATAAACGACATTCGGTTGTCCATAATATTTTCTTTTTTTGACATTTTACGCGTCGTCGTTTTTCAATTTAGCTGTTAGAGCTCTCTCTCTCTCTCTCTCTCTCTCTTGCCCCTCTCTCTCTCTCTCTCTCTCTCTCTCCCGGATATGAATATGTGTAACAAACATTAACGTATAATAATTACATCATATGAGATCAGTTTAAGATCATGCCCAGTGTTCCTGAAAATAAAAATACTTATGTATGATTTTCATACTCAGTCTAAAATCATGTCCATTGGTTTCAATAGGGTTTTTAGTATGATACACAAAATCGTACTTATTTTTTCTCGAACACAGGACATGTCAAAATATTTGTTTGCATTGATGTATCGCCTAATGATAGTACATGTATTTCAACCAGTTTAGGTCTTAGAAGAAAGAAGTAGTGTTTCCTTTTTACTGAATCGATAACACCGAAAACATGTCGCAGACCTAATCACATTATCCTGACATCGAGTCAACTATACACAGTATCATTATGCTGCAGGTAGACCGGTACCATTTCAAGGACGTTGAATCTTTATCACGACTCGGGATCGAACCCACGACCAAAATATGAAAATATTTCAGTACTCTTGTATGTCGCGTAATTCTAAGTCTGAAAAACTTCGAAACAAGTTCACAATCGTTAATTCAAACGGTTTTCCTAAACCGTTTTCATTCATATCAATGAATGAGTCATATCAGTTTACTCACAACCATTAATCATATTTGACAAACAATATAAAGAATAAAACAAAAGATTGAATAGAAACTAAAGTATTTTATTGGTTATATGTCCCAGTGTATTTTGTGAAGAGGAAACAGATCTGACAATATTCAGAACGTCATTTTTTCTCATATAATACCAAACTTCCAAACAAACTCTAGGTCATGAGTTGAAATTTATTTCTAATTACATTAGAGTTTTCTAAGTTTCAAAATTAACGTTTATTTTAACGGTCGATAGTAATTCGCGAACTTTTATTATCGCGATATTGTGACCAGGCAGTACTTTGTTGGTGTCCATTTGTCTTGTAAACTCGAATATATGTGTGAGAGAACTTAAAATGCTATATTATATACACTTTGAGAAAATGTCGTACTCTTTGTTAAGCAAAAAAAAAAATATATTGGTCTTCAATAATAATATCGTGAATATTTATGAAGAGTAAACAGGTCTGACAAAATATTCAGAACGTCATTTCTTTCTCATATTTAATCAAACTATAGGGCAATAATGTAAAATGCATGTATATCCACTTTTTACACCCGATCAAGTACCTCGAGTTCCACATTTCCATCCAGAATATTACTTTAAAATGTGTATATAAACACATTTCTTAAGAAATTTTCTCCTAACAAACACATAATCATACTCAGTTTGGCTACATATGATACCAGTTTGTAACACGAGAGCTTCTGTAGCTCGGAATGCGGCACAACCATTTGCATGCGACTAAAACAGAGCCAGCCCTGCATTATTCCGTAATAGCAGTTTGGCATGACATTTTCGTCTGCAGAAAAATATCAGACCTGCGAAATGCACCGTCTATAATTTCACAGAATAAGCAAAGTCTCTCTTTGTTTTCATTTTAAGCCTCTCAATCATTTAAGGATGCTCGTAAACTTACTTACTGCTGCTCAGCGCCCGAATTGACAGGCATTATATATGATCAGTCGTGAAGTGTTTAAATTAACAACGACATCATCGAAGCTGCATAAACATCCAAACAATCTATTAGATGAAAAGGAGAATTGAACAACACCTACATCGTGATATGGCATCTTAATTACTTGAAGCTTAGAATGATTTTCAGAGATTTATCAAATTTTCATAGGCTTAGCTCCATGATAAACAAAATTATTTGTAACAAGTAATGGGAAAATGTTTCATTTCAAAATACTGCTGAATAATTTTAATCAAATCAGGAGGACACCTGACGACTTTCTCGCGCATGCGCACGCCATTGATAACGTGCTTAGACAAGTATATATGGAAAAAATAACTGTGAAAACAAATTAACTGGAAAAAAATGGTATTTACAAACCAGATCTAAAGACAAATTTCTGTTTTCGTTTAAAATATGTAAATTAAATTCAAGGTACATTTAAGTAGCCGATAATGAATTGATAACCTAGACGTTTGTCGCCTGTTCCTTCACAATACGTTGTGTATCAATATCTCTGATTACAATGTTACGCTAAACACTTAGTTATACCATGGATTGTTTGTTTGTTTTATTTGTTGTTTGTTAGTTTGTTTGTTTGTACTTTCACTTAAAAATTAAAAGCGAAATTATGAGTAAATTTATTATATGCTGAATTTCAATATTTATTGCTTAACTGTTTTTGTTTAACACTGAAGCATGGGTCATACTAATATTTTTTACTCAAAATCAAAATGTCTTTTTCTGCTCAAGTTTCCAAAATGGAATATATTTACAACTGCTAAAAGACTTGACACGTTAGAAATCGATTTATCAAATGATTTTTAGTTCAATGTGTTTATTTAGGTCATAACCCGTGTCACAATAACCATCGATGACGTAAGACTAGCCCTTTAAAACTGAAATGCATATTCATAATCTAACACAGTGCAATTATGTGTAAATTTATTATATGCTGAAAATATGAATCACAAATGTTAAATATATATTCGCCCTCATTTAAATAGTTAAGTGTCTTATCATAATACATACGCGTACATTATCGTATCGCTGCATTCGTATTATATTAAACATGGCATCTGTATAGTGATGTATTTTGTATGAAAAGCTTTATATTTAAACACATGTCAGTAATCTGATCATAACAGGGTCAACTCTCCGATTGAAACTTTTGAATCATTATACAGTATAGATACCTCAGTTGCCACTTACAAGCGGTACAATATGTTTATTGTGCTTCCTGTTAAATGAAGGATACAAGACTATTTAAGCAAGTGTGCAATTTTGTGCATAAGAGAGTATATCGTACATTTTTTTAGTGTTATCGATTTTCTGGAATTCACCATGAAAACCACGGTACCATTCCCGCTGGTCGACTGGCCGCAGCGTTCGTTTCGGAAGGGATAGGATTCGGGTTAGCTCCCCATTTATAGTGTACCAAAATCGTTAAATGTTTGTATTAATATCAATTGCTGTCGGGCAGCACATTAAAAGTTAAAATGGAGTAAAACCCAACAAGTGACGAAAACGTTAACGATTTAAGTTGAGTAAAACGAAATTGGATACTCGTGTCTCATCGCCTTCAATCTCTGTGTCTCCCATTTCGTTTATGATTTGGAGAAATTGTTTCTCTGCGAACGACTTGATCAGTTGCATCAACATGTTCTTGTTGCTATGAGTCTGCCAAGTGGTTCTCTTGGTACATCCAGACTGAGTTGTGTCCAAACCCATATGTCTCCAGTCTCAAGTCAAATCGCTAGAGAGCGACCCATCGTCTTCCTCCTCTGTCTATGCCTTCCTCCACCTCATTCTATTACTTTATTTCACAGCGGGAGTTCTTCTTCGTTTGAAACAATATCTGAGACTAAAGCACAAAAATATGAAGTTTGGACTTTCTGAAAAGATATATGCTAGTGTTACCTAGATGATTTATTTATGTGGCAAGAAGCTATGTGGAATAATGTTTATAAGGCATATTTCAATGATGTCATTAATAATTGATAATTTATTCTCAATGAAATAAATAAGCCAGATAGTCTCTATAATGATTTTTAAGCCCCCGGGTATATTGTTTTTGGTCTGTTTGTTTGTCACAAAACTTTAACTTTGACCATAACACGGAAGTAAATTCACCTACAGCCTCCAAATTCCACAGGTGCATGCACTTTGAGGAGCTCTACCCGCCAGGTGACATTGACCTTCAAATGAACTCACAAGGTCTAACCCCCCACCCCCACCAATGGTGTTCATTCGAACGTAGCTTGTTTAATATTTGCAACAATTCTATCTGCTCCGTACTCCGCATTTTAATTGTTGCGTTATTTAATACTATGCAATCTAGTAAGGAAAGGTATAACAACAATAACACTTAATTTGTAAAAGAAAGTATGGTCACACCGCTAAATGATATCACTTATCAATGTGATAATGGATTCTCACTTTTTGTTATCCTGGATCAAATCTGGTTTATTCTGATCTGAAACCATAATATAGGTGAAAACGGTATTGGCACAAAATGGCGGGAAACTGCATGCTGTATTCCTTATTGTGCAAGTACCTGTAATGGACGATGCGCTATTAAACCCTTCAACCCTCGATCATACTTTTGGATTCCCTTAGCGACAAGCTCTTGATCCTCTTCTATTATATCAACATCATAACTAATTATTTTCTGTATTGATGCTACATATTAACGGAGAGCTAAATTTATATGTAAATAAAATATAAATATATATATATATATATATATATATATATATATATATATGGCTCTTGAAACGTTTCTGTAACTGAATAAACAACTGCTTTGCTTAGTCGTCACTTTAATCCTAGAGTATAGCGCATTTTGCTGTAGGTGCACTTTATGATAGCAAATGTATTGGATGAAAAAAGGTATAAACTAATTAAAAGAGATCGTTTTAGATCGTTGTGTCCTGAGAATGAAACAAAAACTTACTAGCATTTGATGTTCCTGTCAAATGGTGATATAGCGGCTTCCACTCATATATATTCGCCTGAATGACTATCCCATGAACAATTCTTGTCCCAGCGGTTCGTATTCCTTGCTGAAGCGGCTTTAATGCTTATAAATGTCGCCGTCGTCAAAGGCCTCAAAAGAAGATCTTCAGAGAAAAAGGCCCCCAAAAAAGATCTTCAGAGAAAAAGCCCCGAAGAAGATCTTCAGAGAAATATGGTTATATTTGGAAGAGTTTGCCAACTTGTGATATAATAGTGTGTGTGTGGGTGGGGGGGGGGTATTTAAATGAGTCTTGTGAATGGAATGATCAACGTTTTGAAAATGGAATGAAACTTACTTAATTCTCTCATAAATATTCATATATAAATTAATAAATTGGTGAATATCAATTGCTTGAACTTGATATGGTCTATGAAAAAGTGAATTTATTTTGCCGTGCAGACTGTGTAGAGTTTGTGCTTCAATATCGTGTGAGCAAACAGAGGAGATCCTGACCAGTCAGCTCCTACAATGAGCTGTCTGACCCGGGTTGTCTCTGTTTGACAATTCGTCAAAATGCGTCTATATGAAATAAAGGGCTAATCTAGTACCCTTGCCTAGTATCTTTATTGTCTTCGCTTGTATGATATCTCTTTAAATTATATAAACATACTTTATGTTATGCTAACTGATGAAATAATGTGTTCTATCAGTGAGATAAAATCCATATCAGTGTGATGATATAGAACGCCGGGACTACTTTTTTACTTAGCAGCAGTTAGTATAAAATAAAAAGAAAATTTGTTTTGAGCGGAAATGGGTTTTACGCGTTCGTGAAAATATGAAATTTTATCACTACTCGATGATATATAACTCATATCCACTCAAAACAAACAAATATCCTCTATATATTCCATTCTTATACTTGAATATTTAGACTTGATGTATTCATATAACTTCATGCATCTAATATGTCATATGAATTTTATGATTAAAGATAAATGTCTTATTTCATTGTATATATACACGCCTTGATCATATCCATGGTTGTGTAATAAATGTTTGAATGGCTAACTTCATTTAATCTTTCGTTTATCTAAATGTTTTATTTCTTTCTGAAATATTACATTTTTCATAATCATTTGACCGGCCGGGTGGTTAGATCGTCCGCCTATATAGTATCTTTTGGAGGTTAGGTTTCTATCCCCGGTTAAAGTACTGGTACATGTATAGCTCCCTTGCTTGGCGCTCATCCTACAAGGGTTGGCCCGGTGTCAGGATAATGTGACTAGGTGTGGTATCATGTCATCATCATATGCGCGGCGTAAACCTGCAGTGTAGCACTATATCTGTCTAAAGTAGACATAGTCTCCAAATGACTGAAATACTGATGGTAGGACGTTAGATCAAATAAACAAACATAAGTATATGAGTTCTATATAAGTAAATATATATATATATATATATATATATATATATATATATATATATTTTTTTTTTTTTTTTTTTTTTTTTTGAAAGTGCTGAATTGATATTTTAGGGAATTGTTTGCAGTCTTCCAAAAAAAATATAACTACAATAAGGTTTTTAAAAATCTTTAAATAGTTTCATATGGTTTGCTTAAGGGATAAGTAAGGAAGAACTCCGGAAATTGCATCAGTAATGCCTAAGAGTGGTATGATTAACATTAAAATCTAATCAATATTCATATTTTGCAAACGGATCTAAAAAAATGAAAGGTGTAATAAACGAGCCTGCAGCTGATATGACGAGGTATGCATCACAGCTACTGCCACTGGAGGCCAATATCTGTATATCGATTACCCCACAGATGGTTTTATAATGTTTCCACAATCAACAGTTAAATGTAAACGCCGCAGCATGCTCAAACATCACGTGCAGTACTCTCGAGTCCGGGATTATTGTTCTCGTGGTTGTGTCTCCATTAATTATTTCATGATTTGTCTTTATTTGAGTGAGGATATGTAAATATTATTTTTCTTTGATATTCTATGATATTAATTTTCGTTTTTTAATCTTCATTTCTGTCGAAGACTGTAACAAAGATCCCCAACGGAGATGTCTACTAATTAATGATCAAATGAATTTAAATTAAACACAGCACATGATCAAAACAAACTAATTTTACGGGTACATTCACGCCTTTATTGTTCAAAAACCGGCGAATATTTGCATGTGATAGATTTAATACTTTCTCCCCACAGTTATTGATGTTGAGAGTGAACACCTGAATTGTTTGTATTGTCAACATAACTAAAACACGCATATGATAGATATGGATCTGTTTTTGTTCAGACCTGTCCGTGGGGTGTAAATGATAGTCACACTTGTTAGCTATCAAATAAGCTTTGCTCTGTTTTGTTTAGTCACATGATTCAATATTTGTGAATGTTTTATTCATTTCGAAGAGTTCGTTTTCTTTATTTCTACATTCTATTACAAGTATGGAATTAAATAGTGCTTTTGTTTTTAATTATCTCCTTCTCTATCATTTACAAAATTGCTTATTTATTTGAGACACCCACTTAATTGGTTCAGCAAGGCTGTGCTTTGCAGCTTCTAATCAAACCACCACGGAGTGCATGACACGCATTAGATGGATTTAATTGCAATTAAAATAGTTGTTTCATCATATTTTGATAATTAATTTGGGACGGCTTAGATCTTTGGAAATGAGTTTGCAGATCAAAATTATTTTGATGTGAGTTGTTATTTAAAAGAGATAAAATTATAACAATCAAGCTGTCAATAGCAGTATCAAAACTTTGTCAAAGCCTGGCTTGATTAATGAAATGTTTAAAACGTTAGCATCGCTATACATTACTCTGCTTTGAGGATCCCTGTGTACGATTTCTTCTAAAGCCATCTTGCCATCGGCAGTAAGACTATAATACAATCCGCATAAGCTGTGTGCCAAACGTTCAGCAATACCAAATAAAACACAATTTGTCATATCCTAAATATCTGTTTAATTTAGAATACAACGTATTAACAACTAAGATAAACTCGTGGATTTTAAAAACGCCTCATTAACCCTTTCCCTCATAAATACTCATTTTGACGCCCTCAATAGGTATCAGACAAAGCCTGATCTGCAGAAAGCCACAGTTAAACCTTACCAAATTTAATTACAAAATCCTCATTTCCAGACCACTGAGGAGCAGCGAATAGCATAAAACCTGATCAGCCTGCGAGTTACTCTTTTCATGGTGCCCTCTATAAGGAAAAGGGTTAATTAAACTTCGATAGTCTATTTCCTTTTTTTTTTCATAGCTTGGCTCCTGCTTTAAACTCGTATTTCCTAAATAAATACAATGGACGTAGATCATAAAACATGCACCAAGCTATTGCTGTAATATACTTTATTATATTTTTCTAAAAAATCTAAAATCGTTTGAATACACGAATAAACTTAACGACAATTCTCCAAGGTGAGACAATTTTAAAGTCTTTAAGCATAATTATGTATCAATAACAGTTGGTTCTGTGATAGAGCATAATATCAAACAAAGCAAATAATATCATTTTTGCTAAAATACATTTTGATAATCAAGGTCGACACCATTTTACCATGTGATTATATATAGCATGCGTTTTGTGTAATGTCTGTCTCATTCAAAAACTAGTATGGTCAAATGTTTGATGTCATTTTTGACAATTAATAGGACGCCTAAAAATGTATATATATATTCCCGCCCCGAATGTTTGTCGAAGGTTATTGAACAAAGTTAATTATTGAAAGCAAGGTTTATGTGCATTGGCTTGTCGAACCTTTGTACAGCTATTCAGTCGTTAAACCGTTATGAATATTCTCCCTCTCGTATATTTTTTCTGGATAACTCTCAGGAACCTTATTAGTGTTTGCCTTTTCTATTAGGTAAGTTTGAACGGTACCAGAAGCAATTTCATGCACAGTGACTAATCTATATACACTGTGGCAGTCTAAGTCATCTGAGCGCTATATATAGTCAAAATACAACTTTAATGCTTTTAACTAAATTGATTACTGGGTTCTGATATAGTTTTATTTTTAGATTACTCTCTATCTGTACTACAGCGATGTCCGACCATACACTCTAATTTACAAATATTGCTTAATGTCGTTCTGGTCACCTTTGGTAATCTAACATCTAGTCTTTTGAGCTATATTCACCTTTTTGTGCAAATGGGGTAATTAAGCTGTACACACCTTTGTTTATAAGAATCTAATTTTAAGAGAACGATACCGCCTGCTCTTCACAACTAGGCGGAAGTGTTATTAACTTCTTCTAGCCGAATGGCCAAAATGCCCGAAAATAGTGCCGTCTTTAATGACATGCGGTGTTCTTCACAACGTTGCAACTAAAAACTACATTAATTTTTGCAGGGATGGAGACAATACTAACGGTTTTCCCACAAAATCTTCGTACATTTACTTTTTATGGATTACAGAGATGCTGCTTCAAGATTAATCAAGAGGGATTTGACTGGTTCAATAAACAGACATATACCATTATTTCATATAAGATCAATTATTTGGCCAAATGCGGGTCAACATTATTATGTATTGAAGGAAAAACATTCCTGTTCTTGTTTCGTTGAAATTATTTGCAATTATTTTTGTCGTAAATTATTTGCGGAGGCACTTTTGTCAATAAAATTCAAAAACAAAATCTATAATTATGTTAAGATTTCCATACATTTGCCTAGCATGTATTCGGTTTATAATAAAAAAAATGGAGTTACTCCCGTGTAACAGTATTTCAGAATTTCTCAAACACCATTGAAACTTAAACATAATTAGATAAATTGTATTATTTATTGCTACCTATAATTCCTAAGTATCTGTAGAAATATTCGCTTAATTTCACAATCGGTGTATTTGATCATCCATGGAACAAACTACTTTCAAATAATTAACGGCTCTGAAATAATGACGTCGATCTAATAAGACTGAAAGTAAATGAATTTACAAAAAAAAGGTTGTTAGATTTACAAACGTCTAAAATAACTTTACTCAGATATATCACGTTGCAAGGCGGTGGCCTATATTTTTCCTATATAACGTTCGATTATTGAGTTTATTTCATAAAAATGGTTATAATTCACATGTGTTTACTCTGCAGAAATTGCAGTCGATTGAAATGCGATATACACAATTACCTTTTTTTGTATATTAAGACGGGTGTGATGTACGTTTTAGAGTTTCTTGTTAAAAATAAGTATGCTAGCGTATGTTAGAAGAACAGATTGTCTTTAACGTTGTGAGAACACACATACGCACACCAACGGAGACAGAATCCGAGCAGAACTAAATCTGAAACATGTATATATCAGAATACAGGAACAATCCACGACGCTCTTTTAATAATTTCTTTTTCAAAACGTTTTTTTTTTTAATTCAATCCTATACATTTTATCTCTGTCGGTATGTATGCATATGTTAAGTTGAAATTCGCAACGAATATATATTTACTCGAATATTCGTTTGGTCTGTACAATCGGGATGTTGACTACATTACTTCGTCATCCGCACTATCATATAACCGTATTTGCGTGCTGGTGTGTGCTTATTTCTTCCGCACTCACCCACACACAACAGCACACAATAGCGGAAACAATATTCGTGCCTTTATACTGTGTATTTTGTTTATAACAATTAGAAGATATTTTCTGTGGCACTCTAATGATGATTACACTATAGCAGCTAAAGTGATTTGACATCTTTTAAACAGAATTACTTCAGACTGCTTTGTTTTGAACTTACAAAAAACTTTGATATTCATGAAGAAACCCGATGATAATTTCGTTTATCTCGAAAGACAATAATGCGTCTTCGAACAAATTAGAAACTTGAGCTCATTTCAAGGCTTACGAATTTTATTCACTCTTAAAATCATGCATATTTAAGGCCTACAGGGAAATTAAGAAACTTGGAGTTTTTCCTTTATCTTTTTCTATCGCCTGACTGGATACCACATGTATTACATGAGCGGTTGAAATAGCTGCAGATAGGAATATTCCGAATCGAAATCAAAGCACTAAATGTCCTGAAAGTTGCCAATTACGATACATGGTGATTACTAAGTGACTCCTGATCTAGGTACATGTACATATATAAGGAGAACTGTGATGGAAACAGCTCTATAGACTATTTATGTACATGTATGTTGATAAATGCTAAGTCACTTTTTTGCGCAATGTGGTCAATACGTTACAGAATATCTAACGTATATGAAATTAATTTTATTTGACGGTCACAGTTCAAAATAAAAAACAAGTAACTGGTTTTGCACGCAACACATGAGTCCTCTACCGGTGAGGTGCATAATTTTTCCGTTACCACAGCAACCAGAAATTTGGTCCGAGAAAAAAAATTAACGTGCAGAATCTCCACACTGCCATCTATTTATATACCATGTTTCATAATATTACCTTAAAACGGTTTTTAGAAGCGAAAGCTTCTAAAGTCAGACAGTGGATTTTCTACTTACAATCACATTACCGCCACTTATCCATACATTCGCGTTGAAAAATAGTACCACTGGCTGTAGAATTCAACATTGCAGTTTTGATAAAAGTTAGATATGTTGCAGGAATTTGAAAGCATTGGGTATAATCACAAAATTTCTGTGCAAATAAAACTGTAAAAAAAAGGAAGTTTATTATTCAGTATTCATCCGCAGTTTCATTCATTAAACAACCTTATTTGCACTACAAATTTACGGCTTCGGAATTAGCTCAATTGGTTCATTTTTATCTTGCAAGGGGTCGTGAGTTCTAATCCAGCTGAGACCCCCGCTTTTTTTAATAATTATTTTTTATATTATTGAGTTATATATCTAGAATTTAAATGATAAATTATATAAATTATTTATAGAGAGATCGATTTCTAATATGAGATCCTGCGCATAGACCGGTTTGGTTATAATGTCTAAACAGTAAAAATGGAGAGGGGGTATGTTTGATGTAAGCCGTCAATTGAAACATTTTGTTTTTAATATTTTCTTGTTAGAGTCTAAAATGACTGTTGTGTATCCAGTCGTATCTGTATGTCATAACTCAGAAAGTACTTTAGGGAATTAAGTTTATATTTTATACAATGGTCAAACGTTACTTACAAAGAACAATAACTCTACCTTGCTTCATCTTTATTACTTACTTGTATGGTGAAATTATGTTTTTCTATAACAATTTTTAAGAACTTCTCTAATTTTTGACATGCATACCACAAAAAATTAAAGGGATTGACTTTCGCTTCGGACAGTGCTCTCAGTGCTTTGATTAAGTTATCGCGGGATCAAGATTTCCGGGCGGACGGACAGACAGACGGAGGGCAAACCTATAGTCCCCTCCGGTGTAAACACCGGTATGGGACTCATAACTGTGATAAACTGTACCTGTGAGACGGAACCACGTGAACCGATACTTATGTCCAGTACATTTCGCTAAATATCGACCTCACTACCCAGACGCCTGTAATTGTTTTTCTTTTGTTTTTTACCTTGACATACGCATCCTCGAATTTTAAATTTGTCTAATGACCAGGTTTTACGAATTCTCGGAAATCAAAATCATAGCTAGGTCTTATGTTTGGTGTCACATCATACTAGACTGGTTTGCGGAATTTAATAATAAAAAAAAAAAAAACGACTGCCGACTGCCCAAGTAACACAGCGGTTAAAGCATGCGTCCGTAGGACATTATGCTCGTTCGAGGACTGATCGGCCTTGTGTCAGGGTAAAGTGGCTGGGTGTGCTTTATCATTCCACATGTCCATGGTCTGATACCACAGTAAGGCATTATTGTATCTGTCTCATCCCAAACATGATTGAAATACTCTTGATCGGACGTCAAACAAACACAAACTAAACGAAGACTGCAAAGAAACCAAATGCATATAAAATACATTATAAATATATGTATGTAATTCAGTCAAATTACAAATGTAGAGGTCATGTTTGACCGATTACACTTTTATGTGGCGCATGTGATTTAAAGAAACAACAACACAGGTTAAGGCATGCGAGTTTTAGTTATTGTGCACTCTTTCTTCAATTTCACTGATATCTCTTTTCCAAATATTTATAAACTTACATGTTTGAGCTTGGGTGATGACTGTTACTGTTCAAATACGATAAAGTATTTTTAAGACTTTTTTTTCTTCAGTTCAAATGAATGTCACAACTATTCGCTCTCTAAAACGAAATTATGATGTTGGTTCGGGAATAAATTCCAATATCTCCTTCGGGATTGGACGTCATTGCTGTTTTCTAAAATGTCTTAGAAATACGATATTAAGTTAAGTTAACATGTTACTGCAGAGTTTAAGCCGGCATGCGTTAATAATCTAAATCTCGAATGCTTAATAAAAGTCCAATGGTGCCGCCACCCTCCCGACACAGGATCAATTTCACATATTTCTAGCTATCTCATTTGTATTGTATGATACGTAATTTTGAGTCAACATCGCTTAATCCTTTAACCCCCACTTTATTCTAACTCTCCTCTAAGGGACTAAGTTCGTCAGCAGAGATACTTTGAGATGTACCAGACAGATCTGAACAACATTTACTTTAGATTTATTTGTAAGAAGGTTTAGGAGAACATTGCTGGATGGATTATTTTGAGTGGGAGAATTCAGGCAGTGTCTATTCATATGATTCTTTTAATGACTGAATAATAAAACAACCAGGTCCGTTATCCGATTACTTCTATCACTCTAATTATCTCAAGCACGTTTTAACAGTATAATATACACATAACGCATATCAATCTCATTAATATTTGACGCATATTAACGCATATGAATGTCATGAAATGTTGATGTGTTGGTCATACAATTAAAATGTCCAAATCTAACAATCGCTAGTGGATATGCATAATCACTTGACAAAGTACGCAAGTTTGCAGGTATGGCCAACTCAATGAAAAAAAAAATTAATTATAAAATGAAGAAATGACGTCAACAATATCAACAATATGTTCTACTTACATAACTGATCTGAACAGAGATAAGAGAGAAGCGTTACCTAAAGACACCTAACGTAACATGTAGTTTTTCACTTGCTACAAAAAAGTACCAAAAGAGCTAAAATGCTCATATTATACACTGTAAAACGTTTTTGAAACCATTATGCGACGTTTTCTGTGTAGAAGAATGAGATTAGATCACCATTTACATTTAACATTGTTGTATGACTAACACAATTTAAGCCAAGTCCTCTAATGGGGGTATCTTAGATCTTTGTGTGTGTGTATGTGTGTGTATTTCTTCTTTAGTTATAAAATAAAAAATAGCACTTTCAGAAAAAATCACACCTTACGCTAACGTTACTGCATTTGTGGTAAAAGCATATTTCCAAGGCATTTCCCTTTCCTCTGAAATGTTTGAATTTCAAATATTGGAGTTAAATAAATAACTAAAATAATTACACACATAAAAAACTCGTTATTCAGGGATGAGTTTCATCTGTAAAAAAATCACAGATTATAAAGTGTTACAAATCACGCAAAAGCAGTATGGTTTTTGCAAGCAGCCATTTTCTAAATTTAATACATCCTGTCAAACTCTTTTTTCCAGAAAATTGACATCGTCAAAACATGCTAGCTTCTGTTTCCCCAGATGTCACAAAGAATTAAAGGAAACCTTAGGCCAGCTCGTAAAAGTCCTCCTCTGCAAAAAAACAAACAAAAAAACAACAACAAAAAACAACAAATTTTGCGAATAATGGCGGTGTGGTTCATCTAATAGATACATTCAGCGCCCATATATTGTTTTTGAACGTATATAGTTCCATTGGTGGCATATATCAGTGTAAAAGTATTTGATGAGATGGTTGATAAATGCATGAATATTAATGTAATATGGTTTTCCTATATCCCATGCCGTCACTTCTATTTATCTGAAGCACAGTGTTTGCTTTTTCAGACACGCTCTCTACACTCTTAGTTTTTGGGAAAATAAACAATAACAAGAGTGTTCTTTGGAACATGCGTGTCACTTGCTGAAGTGTGACGAAAAAAAAGTTGACGGACAGATTGACGGACGGACGGACGGACAGAAGATGGAGAAGTGATTCCTACGTATTACCTCTGCTTACAGCAGGTGACACAAAAATACTTTGGCAATGCAGTCCATAGGTACAGTTTAATGTCATCAGATTTGAATATAAGGAGCTAGCTGGATCCCGCTTCGGGCGGGACGCTCGTTTTGCTTGCCATGGGGTATGCAGTTTAAAAAAAAAAGTAACCTGGTCTTCATATTGAACGAATATCCCTGTATATATCAATCGTCATGCTATTCGATATCAGACTAGCAAGCGCTGTCCATTCCTGCCTATGGGATATATTGACCCGGGTTAATCAATTTGTTTAGTATACCAAGCGGATAAGTGAAAATGAAAACCAATCATGAGTACTGAACCGGAGTTGACGATGAATACATATACCGTTGTAAAATCAAGATGCGGTATGCCGATGGAAATAAAGCGTTAATATTGAATACGGTAGGACTGTTTGATTGGGAAATGACATGTATGGAAATACCGGTAGACTTCCCCTTTGTGTTCTCAAGCATTACCGTTCTCATTGTTGGGTTTCCTGAGGGATGGCCTGAGTAAACTAACGCTGGGACAGGTGAAATATCACAGCGTTTAATCTTTAAATGACATCCGCGAATCCCATTTCTAAATGTTTGAGATACAGAAAAAAATATGTCCAATTAGTTCTGGTAATACTTCGTCTCTTTCATCTATTAGCCAAATGAAAATATAATATTCTTGCATCAGTCAGTCCATCATGTTATTGTCTTAACGGTCATGCTGAAAGGCTGACATTTTGAGAAATGCAAATACATATTGTATGTATAAGAGAATTATAGAAAATAAACATTTGTGGATGACAGCTCCTATTTTTTCATGTCTAATACGTTTTAAATATTATGAATGCATTATAGCAAGCCAAGAGTAACGCGCATCTCCCATTATAAGAGAAAAGAATTCAATATCTTATTGTTTTGGATATCTAACGGATTTTTTTCTTTTAAAACTCTTAGATATTACGAATAAGTGGAACATCCACTTATACATTTGACAACAGTTTGCCAGGATTTAACATTTGCATCCTAACATAACGTTAGTTTAGTACCTAATAAAAATTTAAAGGAGATATTTAAAAGAAAACCTACTTTCGCCCGTACATGTTTTTCCTTTGGTAATCGCTTTCAGGAAATTGTTTTCTTACTCTTTCGGAAACTGAAACTATTTCCATTCCTGATATTAAAGTAACGATTTCTTAATACAATTGTTCACATTATGTGTACAACAATAATATGTTTTTGACATGTGATAATTTAATGGGAGAAAAGAGACCAAAATTAACGATCCCCTCTTAATGTCAGATTTGTTTTCAAAGCTTCAAACATCGGAGCATCCCAAGGATAGTTGGTGAACGTTCCTGTCAGAAATAAAGCAGACTAACACCTTAAAGTCTGGCCGTTCAGTTTGCGCGGTAAGCAATGTTTGCCTTCATGGTGTGTCGTTTTGATGACCGCTTCTAAAATAACGTCAAGATTAAATCGTATTACATTGCATCTTAGCTTCAAACACTTATTTTATTTGATCCATATACATGCCAGAAATCATGCCATTATATACATTCTAGAGATATATTTTATAATCTTTAGAGTGTTTCATTGATATGCTTCAAATTTAAAAGTTTAAAGTACGGGGGGAAATATGACGCCACGAACTTACATATAATGAAATTTGCGATGATGATGTCATTTTTAAAGTTCTTCAGAAATAGCAATTTGTAATAGAACACACATAGTCAGTATTAATAAGAGAGATGAAAACAAAGCTACCAGATAAAGGAAACTATACATCAAGTTCATAGAATAATTTAAAAAAGTTTGAACCAATAGGATCAGTAACAGATCAAAGAAAAACTGTACAGAAAGCATCTCGCTAACGTAGCAAGAGTATTAACATAGTTCACATTGTTCTCATACGATGATGTAGAAGACTATATGTCCTCGAGAATAATTCATAAAACTCAAACGAACATCACGTCTTAGCCATGTGATAAGTAACTGCACCGCCTGCCATGGATCAGATGGAACCGGAAAGTTCTCTTTGGTTTGTTACTAACAATATTATCGATGTTTACACAACGATTGACGAGCTTATGTAAGAATCAGGTTACCATACTGCGTACAAGCACGTATATATTTGTTTGTAATATGATGATATCATTTTTACTATACGTCAGCATTTTATCCGGTAAAAATGGAAACAACTGAATACACGTTACTTACATCATCATCCCAAACAATAAATCGTGAAACAGCAACTATCACATTTATCAATTTGATAAAAACGAGGGGCACATTCTTTACAGAACATCCCAATAATTTCTCAACATTATTTTCACGTGATTCCGCTTGTTTTATTATTGTCAGTGATGTAGATAGTTTATAGCGTTAAAACACGCTGATATCAGCATTACCCTTTGGATGATACGCTAATTTATTTCGATATGCTTTGCAAAAACGCCCTAACTTGTGTACAGAATTTAATTTGACTCGCTGCAATAGAGTGGTTTGTTGCCCAATAACTTGAAGAATGTTCTCAGTTAATTATTAGTTTCCGTATGTGGGGACGAGGAATAACAGATTTTATACAATATCGACTGAGCTTATACCCTCGACGTCTTGTTCCAGGTGACACTAGTCGTTACGAACTGGACTGACCACTGTAACACTGGCGTCATTATAGGCGATAAATGCACTGTTCATAACGGTCCCGAGGGTCGTAAAACGACCCAATCAATATTCAATCCCAGTTAATGGAGTCGTTGATAGTGTGTCCCTTTTGCTCATTGCAGTTTCCTTTCATTTTTATTTTTGAACTTTTTTATGCGAATCAGTTTTGTTCATCAAGTTGATAATAAGTAAATTTCAGGGATTGTAAAAAAGAACCTTTATGATACTGTATTCATAATGGGGATACATAAAGAGGTATTAAATGTATAAGTATTTCTTACAGTTGAAGAAGTGATATCGTGCGAGGATGAACGTCTAGAAATAGTTTTTCACATAATGAGTTTTGGGGATCGACCGGTGTCTGTTATAAGGTAATAGCTCAGCCTCAGATACCTTCTGGTGCCCTTTTGGATACAGACGTGAGTGTCCCCAGTATATATAGAGTATTTGATCTCTGCCCACCAACATTTCCTTTATCAGTCTTTTTTTCCATTTTTCGTGGAGTGTATCAAACGGGTTTAAGTAGCAATGGAGCAGAAATATATAGGAAGGAGTCTGTAAATAGGAACAATTAAAGATTATCCAGTGTCTGTAGCCGACAAGGGCGGACAATAAACCATTATTTCCGTCAGTAATCAGTAAACAAGCCTCTGACGTCATTGGTATATTTGGTGCAGCTAAATATGTTGGGAAGAGCTCGGTACCGCTCATTCTTGGACTAACCTCAGCAGTGGTCTAATGACTGCCAGAAGCATGCTTTATTTAATTAAAACGGACACGTTCGTGCTCTAGATACTTAAGGTATTGCGGTAAAAAGACTACGTCATATTCGCCAGGGAATCCACGAAGGAGCATCAACATTTCAGCAAGAATTTTTACTTACCAGTTGTTCTTCGTGTCGATAAAATCGATATTAATTAGGAAATGTCAGCCGTGTTCGGTTGTTTCATCTTATTAAACAGACAGGAAAGTAGTCAATTTGAGGTTAAACAGAAACAAATGCGGTAATCACAGTACACAGAATAGAAAACACATAATTCATGCATAGCATACAGGATGTTCGGAACCCTTTTTCACAGGAACGCGTGTTTACAATAAAAAATAGAGAATGTGTTGTTTTCCTGAACCAGATGCTATGATATTAACGTGGTATTTATGTATTGATGTACAATAACTGCAATCAGTGGTGCACAATTCATCATTTTGTTAAGAATACAAAATGTCTGACCTCGGGTACATGAAGATTTAAAAGTAGAGAGCAATATTGAAAAGTGGCCCTACTATAAAGAACCGAGTTGATGACTTGTTGTTGTGTTTTGTGTTTACCGTCACCGCCATATTACAACATCCAGCTAGTAACAGATGAGGGAAGATACTGTTCACATACGATGCAGACGGGAAGAACCGCCAACCTATCACATGTCTACTGGAAGGTCTTCCGCGAAAGAAAACAAAAAATAAGTGACAAGACCGACTCTCGAACACACAGCGATGGTGGGTGGGAGCTAGTGATGTTAAGTCACATTCGTTGAGTTTGGTGCATATCTAAAACTAACTTCCCTTATAGTCCACAAATATGTCTATACATTTCCAGCACAGCCGGTCAGTTTGGTAATCCGTGTATTTAGCCCTATAAACCTTTATTCCACGAAGCGTCGATATTTAACAACGTCTTTTATGAGACAATAGCTTAGTAATGGCAAACTATTACAATTTTCAATCTGTCATTTTAAAAGCATCAAATGCACAGACAGCTTTTATTGTATTTATTTCTACACCGAGTTGTTTGTGATGAAAACGTCGGGTGTCAGTCATTTCAATATCGAAGACGCACAGTCTCAGACATTGTAGGGACTTCAGCCAAACTTAAGTGTATTAATCCATTATTAAAGTCTATGGAAACATATTCATCATGGAATGCTATCTCATAGGTCTACTTCAAACAAATTGTAATTTCCATCCACAGGTTAATGTCACGACAGTGTCAGGGTCGATACGTGTTCTCCCGACGCAATCCGCCAGGGTTTGCAGCGGAGAATACATCGACGTTGGCTTCTTTACCCGGAGCGACCACTAAGGCTTTTGAGGTGTTAACGAGTTTTACTTCATATATATTTTTTGTATACACAGTTTCTTACTTTTCTGAAACATTCCAAGTGGACATATTATGTTGTTTTTTTTTGTTTTTTTTTTTGTTTGTTTGCTTTACTCCTAACATTCATTTACTCGGCTACTCATCACGTAAAAATAAAAAGGTCAACAACAAAAAAATAAACTATTCACAAATAAACTTGAAAACAGAACTCGGCACATTTATAGCTACATATTTCTAATTAAAAATAATGAAATTAGATTTTCATTAATAAAGCTAAGAAAATGTCTTATGGCTTAACGTTATAACACAAACTCGACTTTTTGTAACATTTTCTTTGTGTCGCTGCCGAAACAATTATGAATTCATTAGAAATATCAATCATACACGGGAAATATCTTTCAATGAATGTGTCTGTTCATGGTCATAATTAGCTTTCATAATTTTTGTTTCTTATAATTTTGATGTGTCGTTCTAGATCAAGCCTTCATATTTCATCAATAATAAAATTAAAAACAAAATATTCAGATTTGTTTATCTTATGCAAAACGTGTTTCCCTGAGATGGTGAGTGAAAACGATTCTAAAAAATATTTCAAAAATATGCATTTTAGTGGCTGTGTGAAGTTGGCTCGACATACGACATACAACATACGACATTCAACTCTCACTATTCACGACATACGACATTGGACATTCAGATTTTGAATGTCGCACGCGACATTCACGACATTGCACATTCAGATTTTGAATGTCGCGGCACGACATTCACGACATTGGACATTCAGATTTTGAATGTCGCGGCACGACATTCACGACATTGGACATTCAGATTTTGAATGTCGCGGCACGACATTCACGACATTGGACATTCAGATTTTGAATGTCGCACGCGACATTCACGACATTGGACATTCAGATTTTGAATGTCGCGGCACGACATTCACGACATTGGACATTCAGATTTTGAATGTCGCAGCACGACATTCACGACATTGGACATTCAGATTTTGAATGTCGCGGCACGACATTCGCGACATTGGACATTCAGATTTTGAATGTCGCACGCGACATTCAAGATCTGAATGTACAATGTCGTAAATGTCGTGCTGCGACATTCAAAATCTGAATGTCCAATGTCGTGATCGTCGTGCTGCGACATTCAAATTCTGAGTGTCTGATGTCGTGATTGTCAGTGGCGACATTCAAAATCTGAATGTCTAATGTCGTGAATGTCGTGCTGCGACATTTAAAATATGAATGTCCAATGTCGTGAATGTCGTGCTGCGACATTCAAAATCTGAATGTCCAATGTCGTGAATGTCGCGTGCGACATTTAAAATCTGAATGTCCAATGTCGTGAATAGTGAGAGTTGAATGTCGTATGTTGTATGTCGTATGTCGAGCCAACTTCACACAGCCCATTTTAGTGACAAAAATGGTTTTAATACAATGTACATTATAAGTACTATAAAAGAATATCTTCATTTCATCTCACATATTTATATCATAAGTATAATTCTTCAAGTTAACTTTATACATGTATATGAACATCTTAGCACCACAGGGTTTTATTAGCAGTATTACAGCGAAGTATGATAGAAATTCTCCATGTGAACTTTTATACATCTTCATATATGCACCACTGTGTTTTTATTACTGGTATCATACAAGATAGAAATTATTTGTTAAATGTTTACTCTCTCTCTCTCTCTCTCTCTCGAATAAAATGTTTCTTTCAGCATCAGCATACACACATATGTTGTATAAGTGACAATATTTAGACACAATGGACCTATTTCTGGTGGTGATGAGGCCAATTTGACATAAATTGAAATAATTGCTGTTCTTGGAATCGGGTTATACGAGACTATGTCCTCTCTGTCGCAGTTCTTTGTTTCAATTATTTTGCAATACATTTCTGTGAAAAGCTAGTAGCTATCGAAGTAGTTATGATATAAACAGAAATGATTTCTATGTATGATAATTCATTTCATTTGTACCGGTAACGCGGAGGTGTTAAGCGTGTCCTGTATCTGCAATATTGATTATCTCCCATTTATTTAAACAAATTTGTCAAAAACATATTTTGTGCTTGTCGTCACCTTGGTGATAAAGGGTTGGAAAAAGTATGCTGAAAGCAGATGAACGATGACTTATTTTCTTGAAATCATGAGAACAAATTGTTCACCCTTAGTAAATGTATTGATATTCTAGTGAAACCGAGTAACAACATGACGTCACGACTAGACGCGCCTACCACTACGCTGTCATAGACTTTGGAGTACATAAAGTAAACTACATATTATCATGTGTAACTATGCAGTTGGAATACATGTTTTCACATAGTACTGTATTGATATCACAGGGAAACGGACAGTTACTTGACATGTAATAATATCCATGTAATATGCCGTTGGCAATACCAGGGCAGTACGAGCCTTCGTTTTGCTGTTTGATGCGCTTCGTAGGATTGGGGTTGAAGGTTCGATTTCTGTTAAGGGCATACATTCTTAGAAGCCATGTCCTATATAGTTGAAAGAGAAGACGTTTCATGGCGTAAGTACAATACGTTATCTACATGCTATTGTGTGTAATCGTAATTTTAACGATGTCCTGACACTCGGCAAATTTTAATGTAACCAGCCTTACGTGTGACCTATGAAATACATTCATTTGGCGGAAAAATACATAGGCGGGATTTATTTAAGAACAAAGTTAATCATTTATTTTTTCAACAAATTAAAGTAATAAGTTTGCCCCCTTGCCAAAATATTGCAGACGATTTAATTAATTAACTCAACTTTTAAAGTGGACTAAGCTTATAGATCTAGATTTAGCTTAAGATAAAGACTGGTAGGAATGTACAATTTAGGTTCAAATAAACGCTGATAGATAGGGGATATATATTCAGTGTACGCCAAAGGAAGTAGTTACTATGTGGTTCTTGTATACGTGTGGACGTCATTCAGGAACTCCATCAATTGCCTCTATGTCAGCTGGTAACTTTAACAACCAAATAACACAACAAAACAATTTATACCATTTTCACGATAGAGGAAATATATGTCGTTAAATGTAAATGCCTATTTTGTTGAGTCTTCGGGAATGTTATCTACATTTGGTCTGTTCAAAGTGGATGGATTTCGAAGGACTTCGCCACTTTGAACAGCCCAATGTAAATACCATCAAAATGTGCAAAATTTTATCCTTTTAATTATGTACTCTGTAAATGATTACACGTTTATCAATGCTATGCAAAATGATACGAGAGAATTTCTTATTATAGAAAGTGAAAGGCGTATACTTTACCTGGTGTAAAACATGATAGGTCATTAATATCCTTCATAAAAGATCCATAATATATGTAAAAACTGTTGGTGACAAATGAGTTTTGAGTATGAAGGATTTGTTTTAACGACAAACAATCGAAAACTGCCAGCAAGAAATTTCTCAGAAATTTTAGATCACTCTGGCAGCTTTAAAACGATAATTTACCGGCCCTTTTAGGATAATGCCGGAACATTTAATGACCGTCTTAAAGCCGGATCAACTTTCAGCACTTGTATTCGAATGAATTACAGTGTCTCTCAGTTCTAAAATAACAGCATTGCTCGATTATCATTCTCAAAACATTTTACGTTAATATTGAGGTAACAAACACTGTTGAGGAGCAACACGCTTCAGTTTATCATCCTCTCATCGGCAAGTCGTATAAAACCGTCTATAATAATCTCCAGACCCAAATTTTATATTTTGCCTAAACTATCGAGGGACGTCATTGTGCGTGTAGTAAAGTAATTTCTTTCTTTTTCTGAAAACGGCTTAGTAGTTTGAAACAGGATTGCATCTGACAGTTCGCTTTGTTTGCCTTCATTTAACAACTCCAAACGTTATCAATCTCGTCATATCGACATAGCCGTATGTGTAAAAATTAATTGTTTATCAATGATATATTGCTTGAAACAAGCCAGTATTTCCCTGTGGGTTATCAAACCATTATATTGTCATAATAAGGACACAACACTCGTACGTGTCTGTTCCTAATCCCTCATGTATACTCAATTGGGTTCCAGAAAATCTTCTGGGGGTTTTATATGTATAAACTTGTTGATGTGCAGTGCTGGCATTCATCGCCACAGTATTTCAGTCCTGAAGACCATTCCAAACCGAAATGAGACGTAAATCAACGAGCACTTCCCGAACACCAAATTTACATGCTGGTGTAAATAATTCTACATATTGATCAATTAGAAATAAACATACATTTGAAAATGTTCCCAAGTCACTGATTGGTCAATTTAAATCAACGAATTACACCGGGTATTGCCGATCGTCTGGTAAAATGGTCTATAGCGACGCCCAGCTTAGTAAGCAGTGTGGCCGTACCACTTGGTATATGACATCATTTTAAGGTAGATTACAAGCAGCCACCTATGGGTATTTTCATCGAACCGCCGTTGAAGATATATTATTTGAAGCAATATAAAAAGACCACAAGTTATAACAATATTAAATACGGCCCTCCCAAAATCAGACTTACGTTAAGATATGCTTTGTCTTGTTGACTTGTGCGCATACTATAATTACCGAACTATTACGATATATCAAAATACTTAAAAGAGCATAAAATCATAACTCTCAAATGCATTTTACGCATCCCCCCCCCCCTCTCTCTCTCTCTCTCTCAATCTCGCGCGCGCGAGCGCGTTTTATTTACAATATATATATAAACAAAAACGTGATAGGGAAAAAGAGTCTATAATATAAAAATATCAAATATCTATACTCTAGTCATATTTATATGTTTAAAAGGCAATATTTTGTTCGTGTGAGAACCAGAATTACAGATGTAAAAGAAAAACTGTCCAAAGCTAGGCAAGTGATCTTTGCGTGTATAAATCTGATTGATTTCAGATCGACAACAGTGCTATAAACACTTGCAGTTTAGACAGCGGGACGACATGGCAGGATTTTTCTGATGATATAATTAGTGTCATAACGTCTGAACCTCCCCAGTCAATACTGATATATACAGGCTCAAGAAATCATCGGTTTGACCTCACATAATTACACGGTGGCTGCCAGCAGCCTCTACGGCAGACATATCTATTTTCATCACTAAAACAAATGGTAATACAACTCTCTTTGATCTTGATTTCCTAGGCGGCAGATTAACTGTACATTAACAGTCGAACAAGAAAAGTCTACCCACAATATTAATACGATTTCATGGCTTCGCCAAAGTTTTATGTATATATTTCATCTGGAACAGTCTGTTATCAAAAGTCTCAAAAGTGTTTGATTTTATTGTGGAATATTTTGTACAATAACTGAGACAAAAGCAAAACCAAAATCTATGAAAATGTAAAATTATATATATTTTTTATTATTATGTAACTATATATATATATATATAAATATATATATATATATATATATATATATATATATATAGGGATAAAACAGATTTCATAACTAAGATACTGAATAGAAATGAAAGTTTGTTCACGAAATCACTTTTTGTCCTATAATTCTGCTATGCTAATATTTAATTCATATTATAATTCATTTGCATCACTGTTGATATTTTGTTTTAATATTCTAGCATGCTGAATGTCGTCTTATTTATTTCAATTTGAGAACGACAGCGCAATCTAAACGACAATTTCAATTCATGTATCCGGTAGTTCTGTCCGTGTTTGTGAAACGGTGTCACACCAAATGTCGTCATGTAATTCCTGGAAGTAACGCTGTCGCCATGGTTTCCACATATTATTCTTTTCTTAGGAAGCCGTTTCTTCTGTCATTATGTTACTCTTGCGACCCGCCGTTGAAAGTGAATGTGATAAATATTTTATTTGAAAAAGAAAATTTTAAAACAATTGCGTCAGTTTAACCATCCTCACCAATGCATCTTCACAATTCCATCCAAAATCATAGATTTATAGGACATGGCAGCACACTCGGGCTGCATTACAGTTGTCTCGAGAAGAAAAGTATTCCATAGATACATATTCGTTTTGCGCAAAACTTTGTAGAATTGAGGTGGTTTTATATGCGATGCAAAATTGTAAATCGTTATGGGCATGCTCTGTTTAATGGCTTAATGTGTTGTTAATGCATATATTTAATGCCTACATAGTAATAAACTTTGAAATCGATTATGCTTTATTGAGGTATTTATCAATAAATGATGCCTGCTTTATATATTGCTAAAAAGAAAATGAAAAAAGACTGCGCAGCTGATTTGTTTTAATGATGTTGCTTTTTCATTGCCATAATCATTATTATCATCTCTCTCTCTCTCTCTCTCTCCTCTCTCTCTCTCTCTCTCTCTCTGTCATCATAATCTCAATGTTTTGTGAAATACGATGAAATAATACCGAGACTCAGATAGCACTATTTAGAACTTTCTTTATACAATATACATTATGATTTATGAACTATAAACTATTTTTTTTTGTTTTTTTTTTTTGCTTTTGCTTTTGTATTCAATGCCAATCTCTATTACATCATTGAAAGAAACAACGAAACGATTCGTTACACACAAAATGGTTCATCCATGTTTATACATGTACATGTATACGAATAAACAATAACCCTAAGAAATGAATTATTTAATCCACTTGGCTACTGTCCTTCACTGTGACACCGTGCGATCGAGTACAAGAATATACAGTGATAATGAAAAATGCATATAAAAACAAAAACAATTCTTAAACTAAGTCAAGGACCTCGTGGTCCAACTATAACGTACGTGTCTACGTAAACGAATGACTTTGGTTCGAATCTCGTTAGAGGCGAGGAATTTCCATTTCCGTCCCAGACGCATAGCGTAAAATATATAGAAAATGTTGTCGTGCAGTTTCAAACCAGATCATAAAAACGACTGATAAAAACACATTTACCTCTCTGATCATTCGGGTGCCAAAGTATTGCTTTGATGTTCTTTTTTTTTTTTTCAAAAGTCTTATGCGTACTGCTTTACTGCGATTCTACAACACTATTTTTTATTTACATTTTAAAAATCACTTACAGCATGTTGTCAAAAAGTATTAGGAAAATACACTAACTTAAACTGAAAATATTAAAGACCCATTGTATCTAATAATGATCAAATTTTCATGAAAAGGAAAATATAAAAATAACATTGACATATCGTAGACTAACACAAAGGGTGCAATATGTGCAAATATTTGCTGTAAAATAACACTTTACGCATAGAAAATGTTGATCAAATTACGCAAGTTAGTATTTCAATTGGATGTCAAAATACTCTCAATTTTTACATTTTGCATTGGCGAGTTTTCCCGAAGACAGTCTGTTTACGGAAATAATTTGAATTTGAAAAACCGTCGTCTAATAACAATTTGTTTATTTGCTACTTCATCAATTTATGCACTCGTTGGTCGTTATCGGAGGCATACCTTAACGGAATGTCTATGGAAAATGGACGAGGTATGCGGAATATGCATATTAGTCATTTTTGTAACCAATAAATGATCTAAAGTAAAATTTTTTTTTTTAGCATAGTAGTAACGTTGTCGCAACTAGTGTGTACAGATTGCATCTCGTAACAATCTATTGCACATACTTCGCTTTATTGTCCGAAGAATGACACTGCTTTTGAAAGCATAATGGGACTTCAAAGAATTAACTTTCTGTAAAACTTAGACTTTTTATCCAATTGTTGTCTCAAGACTATTCCTTTCGAACGTATATTTTTAGGGTCATGTGTAATTGACGGTCCCAAGATTGAATATCCCGGGACGTGTATATAAACTCCGGTCCAGGCGGCCCCATTGATTGCTATTGGTTTAATATTAGTATGAAAACTGAAACTTGTAGCATATGTTTATTCTTCCATACACAATTCATTTTTTAAACTATTGAATATAAATGTATCATTTGATCTCAAATTAGTACATGTATTTATGAGCAGAATTTTGAAATGAGAGTAAAAATCTAAATACGTGCTTGTTTACAATTGTTTCCGCAGCTATTTTATTTATGGTTGCGTGACACCAAGCTTTTATGTTATTTTATAAAATATGGTGCATATCATTATGTAATACCACATGTTTTGACCATTATCATAAATTTAAAATATGTGTGTGTGAAAACCAACATCTAAACAGTCTGAGGTTCATTGTATTGTTCGTGTATTCCCTTTGCATTCCATTCAAATTGTATTTAATTTAGTTTTGTTTTCCGTGATAACAGTTTAATTGTTCATGTTTCGTGGGTTTCCATCACTGGAATTTTCAAAATGGCAAAGGTAACTACCAAAAGGCTGACTGTTTAATCAGGTAAAAAGCTGATGGTTGGGGATACACGACCAAAATTGGTATTTCAGTTGCCGAGAAAGGACTTATAGGATGGTATCGCGTGCCTTTAATGTTGTTTACTTTCTAAAGACAATATTTGAGTCTGCCTTTCCGAAGAAGTCGAAGACGAAAACATATTAAACCGCCATTATGCGAATTCTAGGTGGCGCTTCGTTGGCATTTATGTAGGTTTTATTTATTTAAAGTTCTAATTAAAGACGTTTGATGTATGAAATAAGAGTTTTTGTGTCTGTAAGGGGTTTGATTTTTCCTGAAAATAAAAAGGAGTCTGGAACCAAGGACTAGCAATTATCGACGGATTTCGCATTTCCAGTTATATATT
The DNA here is from genome assembly GCA_021229015.1 of Solen grandis. NCBI lineage: Eukaryota > Metazoa > Mollusca > Bivalvia > Adapedonta > Solenidae > Solen > Solen grandis. Next base: position 45,546,125 of record CM037793.1, on the reverse strand, counting down.
TCATATAATACGTGTTCTGTGTCTGAATATAATCTACATCGAGCATTGAACTATCAATTAAAATCGAACCTTCTTATATCTTCGTTATAACTGAAATATAGTCAAGTTAAATCACATTGCCTTTTAATTAACAGATGCGTTGTTTGCTTCTTTATTCAACAATATTGCATAAGGGATGTGACTCGAATTTAAAAAGAAAAAGTCTAAAAGCCGGCTTAGTTATACTTCCTGTCATTATTTGAACGTGTGAATCTCTCCTGTATTTTTACCAAATCACATTAGTTTACAAAGATTGAAATTCTTATTTTTTAACAAATCACATTAGTTTACAAAGATTGCTTGAAACTCTCCTTTATTTTTAACAAATCACATTAGTTTACAAAGATTTTTTGAAACTCCTGTATTTTTACAAAATCACATAAGTTTACAAAGATTGCTTGAAACTCTCCTGTATTTTACCAGATTGCATTAGTTTATAAAGATTGCTTGAAACTCTCCTTTATTTTTAACAAATGTCAAGATATGTGTTTACATCTTTATTAAAATCGTGCATGTAACGTTTTTAATTCAGTATCAATCACTACGCTAGAAGTAGTAACATACAAATTGAATATTCTTTATTTTGAATAGAAATGTACAATACGCATTTACAGCAAAAACATAAGACATTTTACAATAAGGTCAGCTAGTCAAAATTTTGTAAGAGTACAAGTAACTAGGTTGTTATCAGAGTAGGTAGCGTATGATAATGTAGAACTGGTTAGATTCATAGTTATACGTTAGATATGAGGTAATAAAAACATATATTCTATGTTTAATTAATTGTCAAATGGAACATGAAAGTAATAATAAAACGTTTCATACTTTCTGCAAAGCACACAAATGTTTTTTAAAGATATTCCATATGCTAATTAAATCAGAAACATGTATTGTTGTAGATAGTAGATCATGTTATATCCTTTAAATGTGCCAACTGCTGTATTAATAATAACTTTATTTTCCATTCTCATTTGTATGTTGACACCGTTTTCAAATTTTCTACAACTTCTTCAAACGTAAACATTTATACCTACCAAAAATTAATTTCCTTTAATAATTTACGGTGGCAATGGTATACATGTTTACGTTTTCGATTATCACATCAGTTATGAGATAAACATTCTTTGATGGCAACATATACAGACTTTTTACTTTTCGGTTATTAACAGTTGAAAATATCATAGAATAAATGTGGCATTAACTTATCAAACCACAGAAACTAAGGTAATTATTGATATAGAATATTTCAATTCCAACATCCTTGTTCGAATTAATTTCCTCCATATATTTTATCTGGATCAAAACCAATTTCTCACCCATATAATTTTGTGTTCAAGACAACAGGTTTATTCCATTAATGTTTGTCTTTACCTCTGTTTATTCGGTTGCAACCAGCTCGTCATCAAGCGCTGGTGCGAAGCCGCCACTAGCGTAACCCGACCCCGATCATAATTGAATCCCCGTCTTGCGCTGCACTATATCTCCCCGCTGGGAAATGAATTTTGTCTGATTAAAAGTGCTCCACCATGCCCGTGGACCATAGACCGGTATTAATGTAATGGTATTGAAATATTTCCTAATTAGTTCATTTCAATTATTTTCTCATTTTGTACTGCTCGTGAAATCTGAGTTTTACTTCCGTACCGGGAAAATGCAAACGGTTAAGTGTGACATTTTGTTTTTCTCAGCTTTCTAGTGCCCGTTTTCTAAAGGTTATGAAATATGGTATATATTCTCACCATAGTAATCCGTGCTCCTCAGCATTCCTATCTAACTGATTGCACAAGTTAATTAATACCTGCAATTTATTGTTTATGTCAGTAACATATTTCCGGTAAAGAACGAGAAATCAAGCGTTGGATCAAATTTGGGAATCTGAAAGTTTCATTTACATCTATATCAAATGATGTTTGTTTTTAAAAAAAAAATGCCTGAATAATTTATATTTGAATGTGTTACATGTTTTAAATTAAAGTTAGACATATATCCTTTAAATTAATCATGACAGCCTATATGAATACACTCGGTCTGCTTTATTATCATTTCAATTGTATGCTGTTTGTCAACCAGGTATGTTCTTGACGGACGAAATAAGCTACCGTCAATTCCTTCGCGCATGCGCGCTTCGCGGTCTTAAAACCTATCCCTATCGCTGCCCTTGTATAAACATTTTTTTAAACGAATTTCATTTTTACCTCTTTTAAATAATAAAACCTGGATTACTTTAGGTATTTAAATCGTCTTTAGTATCCGTTATTTTGATTGAAGAAAATCATATGTTAAATGGATTTATCATGAATTTTAGATAATGTAATGTATAAAGGACAAGCATTGGCGAATATTGTCAACATTAATGAAAATGCTTCTGTTTATTTTCAATTTTCGTTATCAATGAATATCATAATTTATCTACTTGATAACACCCACGCAATTCTGGATGAATGACATCAAGTAACACAGCTACAACGTTGACTGCACCTTTTGGTTTGTGTACTTTAATCGGGGGGTGTTTGGAGTAAATATTTTGCACGACCTAATGAATTAAGCACATACCTTAGTGCTCTGTTGGGACAGGCAATGAATAATTTACTACTGAGATTAATTAAGGACAAACAAGAGGGAATTCGTACAACCTGCACTCAAAACTGGCCCTTGGGAAAATTGCTTTAGTCACAGATATTAAATTACTTGTCTAAATAAGATCAGACACATTACGTGGTCCACGATTTTAGTCTACGAGTCAAAAGATAATTTCCCCAAAAAATACATTAGATGCAAATGGTAGGTTCGTGTACATTAATATTCCTTTTGTCTTCAGCCTTCAGGTGTTTTTAAAACATGACCCGAGGAAAAATAAGTAGTCTGCACTAAAGTATACCAAAGACTGCATACGTCCATAAGCTGGAGGTTTTGTAACACGGTGTGACAGTGTGAACTTACGTACATGTATACGTAAATACTTTAAGTTAAATGTTCGATTAGTTTTTTTCTTAATGAAAAAATAAATACTGGCAACATTTAAAGTCTCATTAAACAAAACTTGATTTTATTTCAAAAATGTTTTGATACCGATTGATATCGGGCGGACATTTTCTCAATCCACTAGAAAAACATTCGAAGTAAAATAAAACTAGAAACACTGATCGCTTAAGATACCCAATGTTGTGCTTGTTTAAAATATCATAATAGAGTCGTTGTTAAGACATTCTTGGCAATTTCTAAAAACACGAATAATTTGAAATAAGACGTTATATTATGTCATGTGCAGTAATGCTGATACATATTTAAGGACCTAAAGCAGCTCGTTCACAAGTACTAACCGATAGAAAGAAAAGAATGTACTTTTCTTCATTATTAATATTGGTGAAGTCTTTGTTTCCTGACAAATAAACTTGGCATGTGTATGTCACATTAAACGGGAAAACGCCTTTTTTGTAAACGCCAACTTATGGGAAATCGGTTAAGGGCGTAGGGCGTATGCCATAGTTTATTTCCTTCTAAAGATTGTTCTTTTTACCTATGCAATGTAAAACCTCGCTGAATAAAAAAAAATGTAAAAGAATTCGTTTTCATGCTAAGTTTGAACATCCATGGTAAATTAATACCTAAAATATACATCTCTCGATAAAAAAGGAAAACGAAGGAAAAAAAATATACAAATAGAAGGCAATTCATGATAGTTTAATGTATCTGAAGGAATACATTTTAGTTTATACTCAGGTACTTCATTTTTACAGAGATTGCCAAAAACTTTTTTGAAAAGGGAGAGGGGGGATATATTCATTTCACACATTTTTTTTTTTACAAAAAAAAACAAAAAAACAAAAACAAAAAAACCTGCAACTTTTTTTTATTTTCTTTTAAATATTCCTTAATAGTTATCTGCTTGATCAAAACAAGGAGAAAACAAAAGGTACCCGGTATGTATCACCGAGTTTATTTTAAAGCTACTGAGCTGTTTCTATGGTAAATGTCAAATGTTAAACAATATTTTTTCTTCCAAATGTCCATGACAAAAATGCTATATAATAACTTATTAGGCAGTTTTGTTATATTGCGACCTATGCGAAGTCTCTTTACTTAACCTGCATTATTTTATTTTTTACAGAACATGGTTCTGGTATATGTATATGTTAAAGAAAAATTTAGGATGAGTGTCAATTCCAGTGGAGGTAGGAGAGGGAGAGAGTGGGGTGGGGGAGGGGCGGAGATAGAGATATAATTTTGTATAAGTGGGTTATGTACAACGTACATGTTGAGATAAAATAAAGATCTGTTCTGCTCTGTTCTGTTCTGCTGAACAAGAAAACAAAGTTTGAAATCTATTAAAATCAATATACTTGATACATATAAATTAATTAACTATATGAAAGGGAAATATTAAAAAATAAAAGAGACATCCTTTACTGGCGAAGCATCCCTTTTAGCGTATATTGACAGCTTATATCCAAACATTCGGAGTATCCGAAATATGTTACACTTTACACATCAAAACCACTGCAATGATAAACTGTAACATACGCCCTAAATAAAGAATACGGTATATCCGAAGCGGGTGCTGACACGTTCCAAAACATGGCATCTTTTCCAGTTAAAACATAATGGTGGCATAGAAGAAGCAATAGTATATATTTCAAAATAGACTAAATTCAATCTTTACAATAAAAAAACCACCATGCATAGTTTTTGAATAACAGATTTCCCCATTATAGATGGCAAGTAGCATAAATTCAGTATAACTGTACATATCGCACATGGAAGTAGAACGTCAAAATATACTACTTAATAATGATTGAAAAAGCTACTTCAAAAATATTATTGCAAAAAATAAAATAATTAAATAAACAATATAAAAGCTATCCCTGAAGGTGAGCCATACCCCCTCCCTTTTTTTCCCTCTAAGTGCTATGTCGCATGAAATGATTAACGGAAAGGTTACCATAACGTCACATGAAGAAGATCAAGGTCACAATTATGTGGGGGAAAAATGATGGTACATTCTGAATGAATATTGTTTGTTATTACGAAAAGTAATACATTTTGACCCGGCGCAACGCAAAAGGGCGACGTGCTTCCCATATAGACCCCCACCCCTTATTTAAAAAAAAAAAAAAAAAAAAAAAAAAATGTCTATTCAATGACTCACAGTGGCGTCATCGTCAAAGACATATCTATCCAATACACAAGTAAGTAGGATTTCACTATGTGACCCTTCCTAAATTTTGAGTATATACTATACCGTTCGTAACGCTATTGCCTGCAATGCAGAAACCCCGAATTCTTGTATATGTGAAACGTTCACTGTTGTTGACTCCGACGTCATTGTTTCAAAGTGTCAATATGGGTTTTGTGCCATTCAATATCATGTTAGGTACAAACGATACAATTATGAGGTAGAACGATCCACTTTACGTATCATATTCGCTGTTAATGCCACGGAGGGATAATCCTATAGTTTTCTATTTAATAAATTACAACGCGGAAGTTTGTGACTTTTATCGTTGCATCTAATAATTAATGCACCTTTACTTTTCCCATGCGACATACTATACAAAAGCGCTAGCTGCAAGTTACATAAATTGCACACTCGGAGAGAATAAAACTCTGTTCCAAATGACAACTTGTAATTACTTGATTGGTTATTTGAAATATCTAAACTGTCATATTCCATACTCTGATACTAAAATACACGTCTTTTCTGCAAGCCACTCATTATGTTTTTAAAGTCATCCATTATTTTGATCGAAATAAAACCATGTCGACCAGACCAATTAAGCTGCCCGTATGTTTAGTGCCATGATTGTCTCAGAGAACATTGTTCTAGTTCTGTGGAATTTTGATGACACTAAACAAAAAGACCTGCCGCTACGTAAGCACATTTGGATGTTGAATGTGACTTGTGATGGGCAAACAAGGACAATCGAGAATGATGTAACCTTTTATAATATCGCCGTTTTCCTATCTCAAAGATGGATGAAATTCTCTCCAAATGTTTGAAACATATTACTATTTCAACGAATGCCTTTAAGCGTATTGTGTTCTCTGAAATTGCATGGGAATATGCATCACGGGTCCGACAGGATGATCTAACATTTGACAGACAACGCCAGATCTATCCAAATTTGAAACAAGAAGACCTTTTGAAATTCCACTTCATTTATCATCACACGGATCTCGTTTTAACTGAAAACTGTAAAAGAGAGAATGTATTCTTAGATGTCGATTGAATTTCAAAGCACGTCATCAAAATCATGCACACTCCCAAAAATACACCGTCGACATTAAACCTGTACTTTCACTTTACAAGGGAATACTCATTTACAGACGAGTAAACCAAAACTATCAACTTTCAGACCAGTTAAATATTTCTTCAAATACTGCTTTGCTTACTTATCTTTTAAAACTAAATTCTAATTAGTCTATTTTTGGACCAAACATTCAAAAAGTGTGCTGCTGAATGGTTATGTCCCACGGTATACTTTAAGTGGAAGGAAAATTAGGCGAACTAGCTCGGTAATTAACGTCATTTCCTAGAGAAAGAGATGTAGTTTCGGGACTATATTCAGATTTAAGAGTACACTTCCCTTCAACTTTATCAGATTTAAGAGTATTGAGTTTTTAGTGAAATGCGCACCGGTTTTTCATGTAAGAAAATGAATAGGTCGGGAGTCTCAACATATTCTTCGAATGCAGAACGTTTCCAGTTAAGATTTTTGCAAGCCACAGATATTTCTCTCACTTGAAATAAAGGTGAGGAATGATCAAGATGCCCAATAGAAATTCAGTGAATTTCAGCTGTAGGGTTTGCGTTTGATTCTTTTCCATTGAGAAACAGTTCGAATGCTCAAAATAACTTAGTAGTAAGTGAGAAATTTAGCAAAAGGCAGTAAGCTTTTTTTCTGAAACAAATTATCGTTTAAGATAGGGTTAGAATGAACATGTTTACAAAATAAAACATGACATGTAGCTAAGAACGGGATCTCACATACATTACTGGAATATTTGGTACACAAGCATGTGATTTCATCTCATACACTGGATATTTTTTTTCATTATTATTTATAATCATGATTCAACGAAAAGACATTTCTCCAATTTTTATACACAAACAGTTTTACAATATATTAATAAAATCCTCACTCGTTCTCAGGGGTTGTAATAAAGTACAGTATTAAAGTACGACACTTGGTGTGTTTAAAAAACCAATCTTTATATTATATAATGACAATGTATGAAATACGACTAAACCCTTTTTTGTTGTTGTTGTTCAGCGTGTGTCAAAAAATAAGAGACACGTGATGCTTATACAACATCAGAAACATGCAAAGTCATGTAATGAAAATGCATCAAAATGAATAGTGTTTCCAATATTGTTTCGTCTGAAATCAGATAACAGAACAATGCCAATAGAGCCTTCACGCCAGCAGTCTGCACTACACTCATCCCGTGTCAGGACATCAAATCCGCTGTGTTGTGTCTGTAGATAAAAGCCGAACCTCTATGGGCCACCCTTCTGGTACTCGTCTTTCATCCTACCACTCAGATCACAATCTGGTGACCGCATAGAAACGGGCGTTTTGAAAATCAGACTGCATTTGTAATATCTACCTTTGCTGGTTCCGATACATGTACGTCCTGTAGGCTGTTCACACAGATGATCTGTAATCTGTAACAAAATAGTCTGTGAACATGCCCTTTTTATGAACAAATCTGAGAACATGTCTTTCTATGAACAAATCTGTGAACATGTCTTTCTATGAAGGAATATGTGAACATGCCTTTTTATGAGCCCTGATGAAATAGGCGTACATGCACATATCATTTTATGTTAATTATCTATATCATTTTTACCAATATGTTCTACAAATAATATGTGTCCATTATGCAATGAATAGTAGTCAATATATCTGTGAATTTATATTCCTTTAAAAAAATAATATCTACCTGTATCCTTAACATGCACATGTTCTGTCATCATCTATACGAGTGTCGTACATAAAGCACATTCAGTGTTGTCAGTTAGAACGATTACTTATTGTTCATTCGCGTGTTACATTCTTGAGCTATGTGTTTGAAAGATTTCAGATCATTCAAATGGTATCAAGATGAGACCTTAAGGTGAAGGAATTATTTTTTCTTCCGCAGTTTGTGCTTATTGAAGATATGAAGTATCTCTGAATCCCTGGATGAAATAAATGCATCTCCTTTTGAACCATTTCAAAATGTTGGACAAGGATGCAAGTTATAAACTATCGTGAACTCCGTTGGGGTTCAGATACATGTAGCCGTTTAAATTAAGCAGGCACATTTTGGTATGTGGTCGTCCGTTCTTATCGTCTGAAACTAAATATCCTGGTCTCGGCGGCCTCTCCGGTAATGTGTCTCATTATTTGCTCCGTTACAATTCATTGTTCTCGGAATATCGCACAGAATTTATACAAGCACATGAGTAGCTTTTAATGTGTAAATACTTATAATGTTTTAGATGAAATGAACTGATTACCTGTCGTTCCAGAATGGAGAGAATTAATATTTGATGAGGTTAGACAAACTAAATCTATAACTGTTACAAACATTATGCAATTTGTAGCGAATATGCACACCTTGTCGATACTCACAGTGCATTGACGCAATCATGATGAATTGCATCAGCAGTATCTTTAACACAACATGCATCTTTTCGTAATTTTGTAAAGACTGTACCAAAAAGGGAAGACATAATTTCACTTGAAGACTTCACTTGAACCTCCCTTGTCAGCCACATGTACATATAAAGAGTTGATGGTTTTAAAAATGTTATCGGATTTGCCACCTTCTGCCCTCATTTTTCCCTAAATTATACCGAGTTTACTAACAGTGCTAAGTGTGTGCTTTGAACCGTCACCAGAAACTTGTACAGTGTATTTTAAGGCTTTGTTTCTGCATGCAGTTCAGAGAGTTCTATTGTTTCTAAGCAAGACTGTTCGAAACATCGATTATAATGGTATTAAAATTTACACTCTCTCTGAAATAAAGTGGTTAATTACCCATACTTTAGTCCCTTTCATCAGACTTTAACGGACATAGTCTGATGAAAACTGGTCGAAGTGAAGGACTTCAAACAGTAATTTGAAATATATATATATCATAACTTGGCTTTATTGCGCACTAAATGTGTCATTTGTTACTTCCAAAACCCTTAAGTTGTATATATTGCGCAACACTGTGGAATCCCAAACCTTCCATCGGCACTCATCAATGTTTCATCACAAGGGATACATAACAACTGGCTTTGTTCTGTCATGACGCTCTATACATCTTGATTAAGAGGAAGTCAGGAGATGAGCGACCACCAAAGATAAAATGGTGCGAATTAGGCTCTGTTTGGGCTACTTTTATCGATTGGGGGAGTTAGTACGACTGTCATTTGCTGTACAATAATTCCTTTTGATCTCGAATAACGAGATGTGCATGGCCCAGGTGGGAGAACACATCAATTAATAACAGTCACAGGGTCGGGTGATATCGGGCAGCATCATTCTGCTATCTGCAGATTAAACACGGATATAGACCTTCGATTAATTGATGAAGTTATGCCAACATTTACTGTTCATGGCATGGAGTTTGAAGATCTTTATTGGTTTTCTCTCTCTTTCTTTCTCTCTTTCTATCTCTCTCTAAAGAGATATAACTAACTCTTAACAATTTAGCGTCTCTTTAAATCAAATAATAGATAAACCGATTCTCTTTAAACACCTCAATCGTTTATAATTTATCCCTTAATCCAGTATCACAGTAGTGATTTCTTTGACAATAGCCAATGTTTATGTTGTCCATCATTCACATTGCAAAAATATACCGCAAAATTATTTATTGAAGTTATCACTTACGAAGAATTCCTCTACTGTAACATAACACGAATTGTTCCAATCTGAAATATGAAGATATCTTGTTAGGCATGTGTACTGTTTTCAGGGTGTCTTTAATGATTCAGTATGTCCCTGCCCCAGAAGCACATAGTGCGGATCAGACAGGCGGCTGACTTACTGCTGCTGCCCTAATTGGCTGTTGAGCGTATCAGTAAATCAGAGCCTTTCCCTCAGCACACCTATTACATCTAATTCAAGACAAAATCGCATTAATAAATCATTGTCTTGTGTGCTCAGAAGTTAAAGGTCTTGATAAACCACCAGAAGGTCCTGTCTCTTATCGCATGCTCGAGTGGTTTATGTAGCTATCGTACATTGTTGTACACTTTTCAAGGTCAGTCGAGATTTATAATTTCGTTTTCACAATACATTTTGTGAAGCAGAAGAGGTCGCAAGGGGTTTCACATGAGAAAATGGAGCAGGACAGCAGTTTTTCAGAAATTGTATTCTAGAGAAGATTAATTACCTCTTTCACTAGTACTCACATTGAGCGTTCAAGAAGAATGCCTCCAATGTAACCTTGGTTAAATGTATTCAGTGCGATAACAAACAGCAGTAAAGGAAATTGATACTAGATATGACAAGGTGGTCCGAACCACGTAAGGAGGTCAAGAAATGATCTCCCCAGAAGCAAATTACTAATTGAATACAGAACTTGTTTCCCAAATCGACGTTTAAAAAACCTAATAATAACAATGTCTTTACATGAAACTGACTGTAATTAATGATATAACTCACTTCCGGTGGAGAATCGATCATCCAACAACCGAAATTTTAACAGACAAAAAACCTTAACGTAAGTCGTATAAGAAAGTAAGATCATTTTATTTTCATTTATATACATACGTGTATATCTTAAAGGCCTTTACAATTTTTAGCTCACCTCAGCACATGTGTTTAGGGTGAGCTATTAGGATAGATAAATGCCCGTCTTCCGTCCGTCCGTCGTCGACAATTAGTTTGTTTGCACTCTAGCGTCTTCATTCCTGAAGCAATCATCTTCAAACTTTAGGACAATATTTATAACCATAATATCTCGGGCAAGTTCTATTATGGCTGATATCGGCCCATTAGGTCAGAAGTTATGCTCCTTTTAATATTAAAAAAACCACAGATTTCACTTTGTTTGCACTCTAGCGTCTTCATTTCTGAAGCAATCATCTTGAAACTTTATGACAATGTTTATTACAACGTTATCTCGGCCAAGTTCGATTATTGCTGATATCGGCCCATTAGGGTCAGGATTTGTGCCCCTTTTGATATAAAAAAGCAAGATTTCACTTGTTTGCACTCTAGCGCCTTCATTTCTAAGCAATCATCTTCAAACTTTATGACATTGTTATCATCATAATCTCTAAGCAAAGTTCGGTTATGGCTGATATCGGTCCATAAGGTCAGGAATTATGCCCCTTCAAATTTAAAAAAAATGCCAGATTTCACTTTGTTTGCACTATTGCATCTTCATTTCTTAAACAATCATTTTCAAACTTTATGAAAATATAAATATATTACTATAATCTCTCGGCCAAGTTCATTTATAGCTGATATCAGCCTGTTAGGTCAGGAGTTATGCCCCTTTTAATATTAAAATTTATGTGTTTAAAGACATAATTTCTCAGTCAAGTTTGACTTCAAATTTTGACCACAGGCGCCGTTTAGTTCGTGGAATTATAAGTGATCTTATGGATTATGTATTCTTTACAACTATGCTATAATTTAGTAACTTGTACAGGCAATTAAGGCAGTTTTTCTCAGGTGAGCGTCTATAGGGCCATCTTGGCCCTCTTATCTTAACTGGAAACTTAAGTCATTCGTGATAGTACAAAATGGCTTACTTATAATTTGAGGTCTTTACACACTAGAACATGGATTAGGCCAAAACCATTCTTTCCTGCTTATCAATATCAACTCTAATCAAGTTGAACCTAAAAGCCGTTTCTCAAATCATTTACTTAATATATTTTCATATATAAGCCACTAATTAAAAAATACTACAAAAATATGGATATTCACCATATTTCATGACGTGGTCAGAAAAATTCATGCGGGATTTTGACTTATGTGATGGAATCACATTTATGTAAATTTAAGAATTATATGTAAAATTGTCTGTTTATTTATTTATTTTTTATATTTCATGTTTTATAATCTATGACTCATATAGCGAGACGAAACAAATGTTCAAAGAAACTTAAAATTTATTTTATACATTTTTAATATTGATATTTTAATGGAGTTTGCTTTGATATTGTAAGGGCGAATACACTTTGAAATTATTCATATTTGGATCATCTTTAACGTCATTATCACAGGACCTTACAAACCATATATTGAGACATACATGTACACAGTTAAAAGCTTCATCTACTATTGTCGCTAGAGTGTGAATATAACAGTTTTTATTTTTCCAAAACATTATCCGAAAAAAAAAAGAATAGTTATCATATTTGACGTAGTAAATTGGAATTATGCAAAAGATTGGCATGTGTTAAGGTAAGGTATTGTTTCAGATTTAAATATTATCGATTAGATTGTCAGACCAATCCTGAAAATTTGATTGAAATTGCTTGATTGATCTGGTCGCTTGAAATCGAATAATATTATCTTCCATTTTAAACACTTGTGACGTCAATTGGCGCCAGTCATTACCATTCGATAGAATACATTGAGACACGTACTTGATTTGAATTTCATTGATCATATTTTAAGGATTATTTTGTGAAATATCTTACAAAATGATAAATAATAAGGAGACTAAATATAACAAACACAGTATTGCAGAAAGCAAATAAATGTTGAAAACCTCGACAACGAGATGCACTTTAAGCAGAGAGAAGTATGTCGTTAAGAAAAAATAGCGCCCAAATATCAAAGTGTGAATGTGACGATGAGACAATTTTAATTAGATTAAGCTTTCTCGACCTTTGCTTAAGATTCCAGTTCAGAATTAACAGTCTCGTCTTTTGTGCTAGAATCTTGACACCGGATATCCGGTTTTAAGTTAAATGTGAATCTGCGTTACAGTGTGAGATATACAGGAGAAATTCACACGAAGATCTACAAATTAATGGTTCTGTGCAAATCGCGTGCATTGTTCCTATTATATCACGGTCTATGGTGACTTAAATGTGTTCCTTGCGTGTTTTATACCCAGAGTAAAATATACAGCCAATTAATACTCAGTAAGTGAACTACATAAGCTATAATCCATAGTGCTATTAATATTTTACTGTTGTCAATGTCCTAATATGTAACAATGCTAACAGTAAACAAAATGTATATGTGATATTTGTGAATATTTGTAAGTAATAGCTGGGACTAAGTTCTTGAATGTTTTGATGTTATTATTATTTATTTTTTTGAATGCGTTGATTCGAACACTATTATTAATTGAAATATAAGAATTCCTCTAGAACGTTCTCATCACAATACTGATTAGTCGTTATAACGATATTCATCAGATATGCATTACAGATTGTTACGCAGTTAATTGAACATACACAGTTTGGGGCCCCTTTTGTGATTTCAAATTGAATCAACTTCAGAAATGATAAATCATTACAACGTAATTTCTTCGTTTACGATTTATGGCATTAAAATGTCTTCATTGCAACTGGGTGTAATCGGATTGCTGGAGATATTTATTTGTAATAGAATTAATAGTTACGTTTTGTTTTGATTCATACAAAAACACTCTCTTTTCTATAAATACTGTGCATACAATCAATACACTAGTTACAATGATATTAAAATGAAAATGCACAGCAGTTACATGTATATAATTACGAATATAGTGGTGTAAAAATAAAGACCGTACAGAATACAATACAACAAGAGCTCTTTGGGGTTACAAACCTGTCAAAACTGTAACAGTGAGATTGAAACTGTCTTACTTTAATGTAGTTTAAATGATTATTATTATTGCCATCATCATCATGTTTGGCTTAAACGCCATTGGTTGCTTTTTGATCATTTAGTATACCCCGTAATCGCGTGGTCGTGGCTCGATCCCCGAGCAGGCCTTACAAAAGTCTTTAAATGTGGTACTCCCACTAGCTTGGTGCTCAGTTCAGGAAGGCCGATCCAGGACTGGTTGACCTCACGCCTGGATACTATGACATGGTACTTGTCAACATGTGTATGCGTCGCCGATGACTGAAGCACTGGCAATGGACATTAAAGCAAAGAAAGGCATTAAGTGTGCGCCAGAAAATATCACCAATGATTAGGCAAATGACAAAGACTTACAGGTTCATTGGTGATCTCGAACGAGAGACTTTCAACTTCAATTTTAATAGTGAATACCAAATGATTATAATCCCAATTCATTCACAGTGCATTTTTCGAGAAAAACTACGGATATTTTTTCTCTTTTTTTTTTTTGCATTTTTTGCAGAACTAAGATAAAATGTATTGTCTTTAACAAAAAAATAAATAAAAATATGTTAATAAATCAACTTAGATATATTTTGCTTTCAATCTAATAACCATGCATGATTCAATGTCCGCTGAGATTCATCAAATATAAGAACTGTTTAAGACGCACTTTTGATTGACATGAAATACCATGAAAATTATCCATAGTGTGCAAGAAGAAACTCACATAAAAGACTGTATTTCATTTCTGCTCAGAAAATTGTCTGACTCCTGACATTTAATATACGTGTACACATTCTCTGTATACAAGAAACATACAGCGTACTAAAAGGTCGGTCATATATGAAACAAACTGACAATTTAAAGCTATGGACCATTTCACTCAGAAGTATAGGTTAGTTCATAGTTGCCTTTAACTACACGATATAGTCACGAGGGCGGAGCCCGAGTGACTATGTCGTGTAGTTAAAGGCAACTATGAACTAACCTATTTAGCACATGGTATTTTCCTCCACTAGCGACAAAACGTCTCAAAAGTGTGAGTTATGTGGTTGCATAGTCCACACTTATTGATATTTTACAAAAGTGTGGACTACGCGTTATAGTCCACGGTGACTATGAACAAATACCAGCACCTGATTGGACGAGAGGAAAATGCCATGTGCTAAATGAGACGTAATCTACGTAAATAACAATCACTTCCCGAACACCTGCCCTGCGTTGAGTTACCTTTAAAAGTCCATAACGTTAGCAATTGCTTCCCTGTTGTATCGTAGAGTATGGAGTACAAGCAGGGAACCAAATCCATAACAGTTGCGAGCGTTATGGTTAACTGAACGCAGCCCAAATCTACATGCTGCTGTAAAATTCACACATTATCCAATAGGAAAAAATCATACACTTGGGATTTTCTCCAAGTCACTGATTGGTCAATTTTAATCAGCGAATTATGCCGGGTATTGCCGATCCTCTGGTGAAATGGTCACATGGAGATATAGCACAACATTAGTTCTTAATAGTGAGGCACGGGGCCATGGGGAAGCGCATAATTTTTTCGACGCAGCCATCCAACATCACTTTTGACCTATTTATGAATGAAAAAGCAAGATAAGACCAAATTAGCATTTAAATGATTTTCATTGGTAGAAAATGCCTGTATGTCTGGGAAAAGGCTACACACAATTGTATGCTTCTATTCAAGAAATACTAATAAATTACACGGTTTGGGGCTGAATTACTATGAATATACATATATTTTGTTTTATCAAACAGTTCTCTTAGTTGCACTTTGAGGCCTGTTTCGAACCAAACGTGATAAATATCTGACGTAAATTATAGACTGTTTCGATGTCTACGAATGACTGTATGACTGAAAGGCGATTATAGTGCGTTTCAGTACAAGGCGTCCTGCTGTACACTATATAACCGTTCTACATTCTCCATTAGGTCTTATCTAATTCCTATCAACGCTATGTTTTAAAAATTGTTATTGTTATAAAATATGGCCGTCGGAGATTTTGGTGTGCACGATACTGTGATAGACAAATCATCGTGAGGCTGTCAGTAATATGACGAACTAGTCATATGACACAGTCATGACATAGAATTGGCTACATAATAAAGACTGATTCTAGAATGATACAGTTCTTGTAACAATGGTTAGACTCAATTCTGATCAATAACGAATAAAAGTGTCCGAACGAGGAATTGATTTTCAAGCTCAATACATGATCGTCGACCTTTTATTGCAAATGATGTAGGTAGAACCTTGAATGAAAATTGTGATTTTTAGATTGCCTTGTCGCAGACAGGCGTGTAAAAGTTAAGTGAAGACTGGTTTAAAGGAAAAGATAGGGGACAGTTGCTTCCATATCCGCAAATAATGATATCAGGTTCAAATTACATATATTGTTGTTAACATAAGTGGTCTAATACCTTTAAAATATTAGTTGTTTCTTATAGGGGCTAAATATAGTAACGGTGGTCATAAAAATCAGAGTCACTCGATATCAGTCCGTAGACTAGTCAAGCATAGGTTTATTTCTACAGTTGTAATGCTCCATGTAGACAATTATGTATGGTTATTGTCAATGTGAGTGTGCAAATGGGGCATTTGCGAGATAAAGTTCCAGATTGATAGTCTCAGACAGTCATGAAACAAATGTCTGCTCAATTCTTACTGGGTTAATAAATCATTATCCGTGTAAAATTAGTATTTACAGTTCGTTTCCTGGCAAAATTGCCTTTAAATCAGGCGAGGTGGGAAATGTTGACTACTTAAATACTTATTTCATTAATAAGTTATTACGTTATGCAAAAGGGACGAAACATAGTCTCGAAGATATATATGAATTTCCTAAATATAACTAGATTGTGTAACTTTTACTATACAGAACAGAAATTTGATAAATATATTAAGTCTGCACCATCTGCATTTTTTAAGTTTTATATAATTTATTTACTTCCTTTAGTCCGGATAAATTTGAATTTTCTGAACTAATTTAAGAAAAATTCATATATTTCTTTAAAACCCTCTTCAAACTCTTCTATAAAATAAAAATCTTAATAAAAAAACGTTTCATATATGTTGTCAATGATAATCACCAAGACAAATATAACTGAATTTAAGTTTGGTAAGATTAATTTTCACAATTATCAGTATACCGGCATTTATTGTACATTAAATATAAAGGTTAAGAGGAGGAACTGGATTCGGAAAAAACAACAAGCTTTTGTGCATGGATAGAAGTGTTAAGTTTCTATTTCTTATTTTGCTAACTTTTAGTTTCCTGACAAAAGCAACTATCATCCAATATATATCGATACATGTATTTATGTTTTGTATTTTCTGCGGACATCGCTGTCAAATGTTAGTTTTTTAAGTTAAACATAAATCGAATCTGAGAAACCACACACCACACACACACACACACACACACACACTAGTTCCTGTCAACATTGTCTTTTAGCTCAAATTATGCTAAGATGCATACTCCTTTGCAATTCATGCATTTACAACATAATTAAATCGCTTCACAGGATTATATAGTTTTTAGAATGTATTGATATTTGATTTTAGTTTAACTATGAAATACAAATGTATACATATCGACCAGGCCTCACCTCAGTGGACAATTTGGCCTCAGTCATACAGGTGTAGCTACTTCTAAGTACTTTACAGGCCAAGTCCTGTATACAATTTATTTTCAAATAACAATAAAAATACCTTAAAGTTTGTAAGAAATAAATATCACTAAATATACCTGCGGAATAATTTATTTTTTGCCCCAGATATGCCAGAAGATTACCTACGTGTATTCTACCAGAGAAAAAAAATCAGAGAATGACCTTTTCTTATAGGTTTATAGACCTTTGTTTAAGATATAGGCAGGTGGTATTTGGTACGCTTGTCAATAGCTTGAAGACTATGTAAAACTTTTCGGGAGAGACCCTTTGTTACAGATTTCTTGCCCGTTATTACAAAAATGTTCGCATAAAAAATCTTCATATTTAAGATACTCTATTAACATTTGGTACACGAAGACGATGCGTCGCGGGAAAAAAATCAGGGAACGACCTTTGTTTATAAAGTTATTTCCCTCCGCTCAAAACGTTTGATCACAGAATCGCTCTCGCCATATTTAGATAAAGCTTTGAATGCCTAAATCGTGAAAAGAACTTACTCAGTTCTGCAAGTTTACATGGTCCCACTACGTTATGATAAATACGCTCTTTCATTTTGCTGAAGGGGAGGCATTTGTTTAAGTTGCACAAAAACAACACATTTGCTCGTGTTTTCAAAAATATCTATCCACTGTAGCTACTTGGTTTTACAAAGGAAATCATTTTCTTCACAGAATAATATGAAAAGGACATCAGTTCATTTTTGAGTTAAACTAGCATTAAATTATTGAATTTGACAAAATTGTTAAATCAATAAAATATGGCGCATTTTTAATTGAAGACAGATATGTTGAAATTTTTACTGATTAATTGAAAGGCACCTCTTTAATGATGAAAAGGTGGTAAAAGTTTTTATATGTATTTATCTGTATGGTTTTAGTTTGGAAATAATCCTATCTCTAAGGAGGGATCGAACTCAAAGTGTCTGAATTTGCACAACTGGACACCGTTATGAAAACTGTTATGAAAGGCTATATTTACATATTGTAATAAGTGGGCATGTTTACGGTCCCCGAAGAACGGTTACCTCAAACATGGTTCGAAACCACAACCACTGGATCTCGGTCATTTACGCAACATTTTGACCAAGGCAACCAACCTACTGCAACTGTTCTAATTCTCTCTCGCGCGCGCGCGCGTGCCCCCCGACACACTAATACACACAATGCAGTTTCATTTGCAGGACTGAATCTCTCTTTTCATTCAAAAATGTCTATGGTACAATGTCTAAGATTTTGTCGTTGCTGCAGGAGAAACAATTAGTTTCAAATTTATTAACTTACCGTTTTCAATTACATTTTTAGTT